>JASTWK010000479.1:30000-135165 GCA_030770225.1 Temnothorax unifasciatus | reverse complement strand
GGAGACCGTTCGCGCGAACGGCTACGAAGACGAGGTCGTGGAATATCCGATAGTGCTCCGCGCAAATTACAATACGATGAAGAGCGAGATCAAATGCGCTTTCAGAGTGAACTTCAACAAACCGAATAATGTCGGATTGCTGCTGGGATTCTCGTCAACGCGTATATTGCAGCCGGGACAGTGGCACGAATCGGACGCACCGATTAATATTATCAACGTAAACATTATCCGCGTGGAGTGTAACGTGACCGCGGGTGCGTACAGCAACGGCAAACGTGTTCATACGATACACGAGTTCTCACCGAGCGTACCACCGGGATATAAGATATCGGAAACGCCGGCGCAGATCATTTACCTGCCGATCATCGCGCGGAGCGTTACGAATCTAACGATACGCGTCGCTGATCAAGACGGACGATTGCTCGATTTTCGCGGAGAAGAGATCACCGTCAGATTGCACGTACGACGGCGAGAGCGATAACGCACCCGACGGCGAGAGCGATAACGCATCAGTGTATGCGTGAGCGTGAGTGTGCGCGCGACATATGAGATGCTAGTGTTGAACGACTCGGAGCACGCGACAGATAACAACAGTAATATCTTTACGGCTGCGCCGATCGACGATATCGTCAAGTCGACATTCGGTGGCGTTAGAAAAAGAGAGACGAGAAAGAAGCTCAACGCGTCGAACGTTAGGTTTTTACAATCTCTGGGATTCGCGGTGCGAAACATCTGAACGATGACTGAAATTCTCAACATCGGAGGCGAGCCGGTCTTTGACGATCGCATCGTTAAGATCGAGACTCACACGTACAACCCGTACGCCAACACAACGTTTGACTATAGCGACGAGATACGAATACCTATACAACAGCAGAATCTGTATACGTTGCCGTGCGAAAGTTTTCTCTACGTCGAAGGCACATTGACGGTGACCAGAGCAGCCGGTCAAGCCGATAACGTGGTACTGGGGACGAATTGCGTCGCGTTCATGTTCGACGAGATTCGATACGAGCTCGACGGCGTGGAGATTGATCGCTGCAGAAACGTCGGAATAACCAGCACGCTCAAGAACTACGTTACCGTATCGTCCGACAGAAGCGTGATCCTGAGAAACGCTGGCTGGGATCCACAGAATAACGCGAACGGATATTTCAATTTTTGCGTACCGCTCAACTTGTTACTGGGATTTTGCGAGGATTACAAACGCGTGGTGATCAACGCTCGTCACGAATTGATCTTGATACGATCGCGCAACGACAACAATTCCCTGGTGGGAAGTCTCGCGTTGGAGCCCACCATCAAAATACTCAAGATACAATGGCAAATGCCTCACGTGGTATTGAACGAGATCAACAAGCTGTCGATGCTGCGCGCCTTGGAAAACGGACGATATCTCAGTATGGGTTTCCGTTCGTGGGATCTGTACGAGTATCCCCTGTTGCAGAACACGACCAAACACTCGTGGGCCATCAAGACCGCGACTCAGCTCGAGAAACCGCGATACGTCGTCTTCGCTCTGCAGACGGGTCGGAAGAACGTCATGTCCGCCGACATAAGCCGATTCGACGACTGCAACTTGACCAACGTAAAACTCTACCTGAACTCGGAAGTTTATCCGTACGACGACTTGAATTTGGACTTTGACAAACACCGATGGGCGATTCTGTACGATATGTACGCGCGTTTCTGCAAGGGCTACTACGGATACGAATATCTCGAGCCGAGTCTCACCGTTTCGACTTTTCTGCGTAACGGCCCGTTTGTGATCATCGATTGCTCTCGCCAAAACGAATCCGTAAAAACCGCCACCGTGGACGTCAGAATAGAATTCGACTGCATGGAGAACGTACCGCCGAACACCTCCGCGTACTGTCTCATCATACACGACCGCGTGATTGAGTACAACCCGTTGACGAACGTGGTGCGCAAAATAGTCTGAGTGTTCGCGGGCAACGTCGACTCTCCGATATACAATTATTTAGAGGGGGGGTGGGGGGGGAGTATAAAATCAGAGTGTCGCAAGACGGTTTGCAGAGTTGCGCGTCATTCCTCTCGATTGACGTATCGACGAGAGAGAGAGAGAGAGAGAGAGAGAGAGAGAGAGAGATAAAGAAATCTCGTCATGTCAGTACCAACGTTCGTGGACCTGCAAGGATTCCTCGTTGGGATGAAATTTGTCGTGAAGGAGGTGGCGGTGCTGAGAAAAGGCTGCGTTCTGTCGCATCACATTTTCGAGTACCCCATGCCGTGGAATCTCCTCACAAAATCCGACAAATCGTGCGCTACCTGGTTGATCGCGAATCACCATGGATTACGATGGGAAGACGGAAACGTGCCGTACAGCACGGTGAAACGCCTGATTACATCGGCCGTGCTCGGTGTAGAAGAAGAGGATGACGATGACGACGAGATGCCGACTCTCGTGTACGTCAAGGGATGTCAGAAACGAGAATGGCTGATGGATCTGCTGGAGAATTATGCGAGAAAAAACCTAATCGTCAAGACTCTGGATGCGCATTACGAAGATATCGAATCTTTGACTAAACTAGACGACACCAATACTATGCGATGCGGAAAACACGTCAAGAATTGCGCGTTACAAAATGTAATAAAATTATTTAACTGGTGGTCGCGCGCTACGCCAACGCCCCCACGACCATGAGATCATGTCGATCATCGAGGAACTTCGCGAAGCCGGGCTTATTATATGTTAACGTGTAACGATGATCGCCGGAATTGAAAAATAAATTATATGTATCTTTTTTATAACGTTTTTATTTCTTACTCACCCTTCCCTCTCCCATCATCATCGTCATCATCGTTAGAGTAGGCTTTACTTTCCTAGAAAAAATGTTGTTTACGACGAACATATTCCGACAGGTTCGACGCGTTATCGGATCGATCATCGCCCGATGACGTCATTTCTTTCTATGTTTTTTTACGTACTGCGTAGATAAATTGTTTAGCGAATTTGTTTAGTCTACGCGATAACCACCCCCCTTTTTCCTAGAAAAAATTTGTTTACGGAACATGTCTCGACAGGTTCGATTATAAACATTAATTCCCCCTCCCGCTTTCTCCCACCACATCACCTTTGTTTTTTACATATTGCGTAGATAAATTGTTTAGTCTACGCGATAATCACCCCCTTTTTCCTAGAAAAAATTTGTTTACGGAACATATCTCGACAGGTTCGATTATAAACATTAATTCCCCCTCCCGCTTTCCCCCACCACATCATTACTTTTTGGAATGTCGCGGTGTTGTCGCGTATACTCGATTAATTTTACATGACCAGTCTTGTCGCGATCGCTTGTACTGACGGTCACAACTTCTCAGAGCCGAGAGAAAAAAATGTTCTCCTTCGAAGGAGGCGCAAGCAGCAGCAGCTACAGCAACAATGGTGGAAAACGCGTGAATGCCGTGAATTATTACGTGCCGATTCACGACGTTGAAACTCAGTCGTGCGAGAACAGGTGTAACAGGTAAGTTTCGTTTATGCATAAAAAACATATAGAGCCTCCCGCCAAGTTTTTATATCTTTGCAAATTGTACGACATACGAAAGGAAAAAAAACTAATTTCATTTCTTTTATACAGCATTTCGTTGGAGCGTCGCGCGATTCGCATACTCGGCAGACGTTACGCGTTGACAGCTACGGGATATAAATACCTCGAAATTGGCATCAACGTGGGCCCACCGAGTTACGTGGAGATCGCCATTGGAGATCATCGAGGAAAGGAACTGCTGTTATCTCTCGAAACGTGGAAGGCACTCTACGAGCAACGACGCAACATTCATAATTTCCTTCGCAACGACTACATCAAAGATATCCACAGTTTTATTAACGTTGGACCGCTAACGGTGAGAGTTTGTACGTTGGTTAATAACGTCAAACTCATACGTCTCGAATCTGTAAACGTACGCTTGATGATGACCGAATCGACGTTGCGTCGTATGTTCGATCTCGATCGGTGCATCGATGTGAGATTCGATCGGTTGATCAGAATACTTGCGGCAGTCGACGCAAAGTTTGCGCAGTTCTCCGATATCGCGTCCACTGTGACGGATCCCAAGGAAGCGTCGAATGTAATATACGCTAGCGATGCGTTCAATACAAATCAGCTCATCGATTGTGAGCTCGCAGCTTTAGTTTTTAGCACGTAAGATATATTATGTAAAAAAAGAACAGTTAAATAAACAGACTTACTTTCTTACAACTAAAACAAACGATGTAATTTCTTTGCGTCCATCCCTACCTAAATTTTATCATCGCTTCGATCATCGTCCCGGTGACGTCATTTTTTTCCTTTGTCTCGCGTACTGCGTCGTAAAAACAGTGCAAAATTGTTTAGTCTACGCGATAATACCCCCCTTTTCCCAGAAAAATGTTGTTTACGACGAACATGTTCCGACAGGTTCGACGCGTCATCGACAAAATGTCTTGCTCCTGCTTAGTGCGCTATCGAGTTAGTCTTACTATTATGCGCCGCCAAGCGGCGTCGTTGCGAACGTACCCCGCGGCGCAAACGTGGACCCCGCCCCCCCCCGCGGCGCGGACCCGCGGACCCGCGGACCCGCGACCGCGGCGCGAACGCGGACCCCCCGCGCGGACTCGCGGACCCGCGGCGCGACCGCGGCGCGACCGCGGCGCGAACGCGGACCCCCCGCGCGGACCCGCGGACCCGCGGCGCGACCGCGAACGCGGGTGAGTCATCCCCCGGTGAGTCATCCCGGTGAGTCATCCCCCCGGTGAGTCATCACGGTAAGTCATCCCCGGTGAGTCATACACTTGGTATGCCAAGGTCACCCCTCCCCCTCCCCCCTTCCCCGCGTAATCCGATACCCCCGTGTAACCCGATATCCTTGTGTAACCCGATATCCTTGTGTAACCCGATACCCCTGTGTAACCCGCCCCCTCCCCCTCCCCCTCACCCCCCCGCGTAATCCAATACCCCTGTGTAACCCGATACCCCGCCCCCTCCCCCTCCCCCTCACCCCCCCCGCGTAATCCAATACCCCTGTGTAACCCGATACCCCGCCCCCTCCCCCTCCCCCTCACCCCCCCCGCGTAATTCGATACCCCCCCTCCCTCACCCCCCCTCGGAGCCCCCGAGTTGGAATCGGCCTATACTAACTATTCTGGCCTACTATGTACTAACTTAAGCTCGAAATTTATCTCTCTTTCATGCTACGTTATCAAATCTTGTTAACTCTATCGCGATAAAATCACCTAATGTCTGATTTATTCAATTTCGTTTCTGAGTTCCGCGATTTAATCATTTTCTTTGTTTTTTTGCTTCTTATTTACTCTATTATTCACAATAAACCTGTTTTTAATTTTCATTAACTATGTGAGTGTGTGATTTATGCGTTACCCCGCCGAATCTTCCGCTGCCTTTCATCAACTCCGCCCACAACCGTTAGGTCGAGCTGGCCGATCTCTCGCACGCCGGATTCTTTGAGTTTTGTGTTTCTTCGGGTTTTCGCGATAGTGGAGTATTTAGTAGACGGGTGTCTACGCGTCTTGCGCCCAAAATTTTTCGTGTCGAATTGCCGAGTCGTGCGAGGAGTCGTCGGAGAGGTCCACCATCCTTCTCTCCTTAACCCTTTTGATCCGTCGTGCGCCTCGGGCGCGAAAAAGACGTGACAACTGTGACAAAGTCACGTCCTCCACCCAGACTGTAGCTCGGCCGAGGGGAGGGTCGGAGATGGCGCCTCGAGCGGCGCCGCGAGCAGGGCGACACGCACGACCAATTGGCGGAGCGGAATACTGCGAGTTTGGGGCGCGTGCGGGGGCTCGGCGTGGTCCCGCTGAACCAGCCACTCCTCACTGTCAAACCAGCCGCAGCCGAGGTAACAAGGGATTCGTAAGTCGTCTACAGACGATTCCGAGTCGCAACATCGAACTCGCGAAACTCATGTTCGACCGTTAGACGCCGTGCCGTCGTAAGCGGTGAGATCTCGACGACGGGCAGAGGCGCCGTACGACAAACCGGGCTCGTGCGACGACCGGCCCGCGAGGACCGGCCGCCTAGTAGTGTGTCACATTGTTTTGAGCCTTTCGACTCACGAGACTTCTAGAGATATCATTGCCAAATTTGACTAGAAAGGATACGGCCTTAGAGGCGTTCAGGCATAATCCCACGGATGGTAGCTTCGCACCACCGGCCGCTCGACCGAGTGCGTGAACCAAATGTCCGAACCTGCGGTTTCTCTCGTACTGAGCAGGATTACTATCGCAATGACTGGTCATCAGTAGGGTAAAACTAATCTGTCTCACGACGGTCTAACGTGAAAGTGCCCCGACGCCGCCGAGCAGCAGTGAGCAGCAAACTTGTAAGATCTCCACTCCGGTACTACCGCGATATTAAGGGCTCAGTCTCGGCCACGGCCTCGTACGTGTAATGCAAGTATCGATTAGATTACCGTGTAGATCGATCCGATTAACCTGTGCACGTAGCGACCGGCTCCTGTTATCGCGGATGCCGATAAGATTTGTCGTGGCATTTAGTTGAGATCACGGGCGCGGGGCTGGCTGAGATCGTGCCCGGAAAGTTTATTGGAAAGCCTTCCTCGGAAACTCTAACGCGGCCGACAGTCAATTTGCGTTTAATGTATCGTGTTGCGTATCTGTGAATCTAAGTATTTGTCGCGTCTGGAGAGCGTGCCGTGAACGGTGCGTTTCGGAAAATATTGCGTTTACCGTGTAGTGTTGCGTACGTGAAAGCGTGCCGTGAACGGTGCGTTTCGGAAAATATTGCGTTTACCGTGTAGTGTTGCGTACGTGAGAGCGTGCCGCGAACGGTGCGTTTCGGAAAATATCGCGTTATTGCGTTGTCCTGCCGAGAGCCTCGCGGATATTTTGCGTCGCGTTACGCGAGCAAGTATCGTCGCGCTTGCCCGGAGGGAAGTCTCGCGAGCGCGCTAGTCGCGTTTTTTCGTCCTGCGTTGAACGTATTGCGCTAGTGTTGTGTATTCACGAATGTTCATGAGATAATTGCGGTATTGGGTCGCATTGCGTCTTCGCGAGTGTTAGTTGAGATGGTTACATGTCTAAATATCCCGGTCATAATATCCCGCGACAAAATATCCCGGTCTTATTATCCCCGCGACAAAACATCCCGCGACAATATATCCCATGACAAAATATCCCCTGGCAAAATATCCCACGACAAAATATCCCCCGGCAAAATATCTCATGACAAAAATTTAAAAGTGTTCCGACTTGTTTTGCTCAACTGTACACAATACATGGATATCATGATGGCAAGGTTCTTCCATTAGTTTATATTTTAGCTCCTGGGAAACAAAAACGTATGTACATTTCGGTGTTGACAGTGCTGAAGGAATTCGAACCCCGACTAAAACCTGATTTTTTGATGGTAGACTACGAGCAATCATTTATTTCTGCTTTTGAAGCGTGTTTTCCTGATACCACAATTAAAGGTTGTCATTTTCATTTCGCTCAATGCGTTTATCGGCATGTACCGTCTGCTGGGTTGCAAAATCGGTACGGTAGCGATAGCGAATTTGCGTCTGCCATTAAAATGTTGATCGCTATTGCATATGTACCTATTCCTGATGTGACATGTGACTAAAGCGTTCGAAGAACTAAAAAATTCTGACTATTTTACTGACAATCGGGATGATCTGCGCGAGGTTGTTGACTATTATGAACACACTTGGATTGGTCTACCTCGGCGTAATAACCGCCGGAAGGCTCTATTTGACATTGAAATGTGGAATAGCTACGATACAGTTTTCAATGAAGTACCGAGAACAAATAATGTTGTAGAAGGATGGCACAGGTCATTTAATGAGCGAATTAGCGCGAATCATGCTCAGATAGGTAAATTTATAGATTGTTTAAAGGCAGAGCAAAATTTAACCGAATTATTAGTCGAACAACGAAATGCAGGCCGAAACATTCGAACAAGAAGACGCAAACGGTATGTCGATTATGATCTGCGATTGAAAAATGTTGTGATGCGGTATGATTGCTCTAAGTTACTCGATTACTTACACGATATTGGCCTGAATATTGTACTGTGAGGCGTTTTATTTGTACATCAATGATTATTGTTCATATATATTTATATTTGTATTTCAATGATTTATGTGTATTTATTTATGTAACTATTATTATTGCTTTACTAAATTTTTGTCATGAGAGATTTTGCCGGGGGATATTTTGTCGTGGGATATTTTGCCAGGGGATATTTTGTCATGGGATATATTGTCGCGGGATGTTTTGTCGCGGGGATAATAAGACCGGGATATTTTGTCGCGGGATATTATGACCGGGATATTTAGACATGTAACCATTTTTACATCTGATCACATTATACTCATTTTTTCTCGGGTAATTATAATTATAATTAATGTTGGAAAGATGCTTTGTGCGAGTAGAGCATTCGCGCCCTGCGAGAGGGCACTACATGACGTAGCAACGCCGGCGCGCTCGCTGTGCGAGGCGATACTCGAGAGTCAGATCTCAGCGCGTGCACACGTGTCTTTATAGAGCATTATAGAATAAAAGTTATTATAACAGAAGCAAGACAAGTCGTTAGTTATCCATCACCACCACCATCTCGATCCTTGCGGAGAGCTAAATTCCAATAGGTTATGGGCCCAGGGCACGCTTTTTCCTGCGGAAATCGGTGAGAAGTGTGTGGCAACGACGACAGATAGACGAATTAGACGCAGACAGAGAATAGAAGATTAGAGGGTAAGTAAATAATATTCCTCGTAGCTGACGAGCAAAACGAGAGAATTCTCAGATAATAAGAATGCTCGAGAAATGTTAGAAGGAGATAGATGTATAAAGTGTAATAGAGAAATCATCGTCGATGTACACGAAAAACAGCGCTGATAAAGTAGAGACTAGAAAAATGAAGAGTAGATGCGTGAAATTAACTAAATTCTAAGAGAATTAGAGAATAGATGTGCAAGAGAAATAGAGAATTGATGTGTGATAGAAAGAGATAGATGCATGATAGAAAGAGATAGAAGTATGCCGCTTGGTAACAAGTTGGCGGGAAAAGCGACGTGCGCGTGCAGGTCCGAGCGCGAACACCGAGCATGTTTTGTTTTGGTTGTTTTTCCTCTCCAAACGCGCGAGACGTGTTGCCGGGCACGCGAAGGCATGATCGATTAGAAAAACAAAGCATCGATGCGACACCATGACACATATGTATATACATGTATGTGTATGGAATTCTTTTTCAAAATCGACATGCATCGGGTCGGTAATCAAGCATGACTTGCTGTGCGGTGTAGCTTGATCGCTGTTTAGGGAGGCCGCGTAAATCTGTACGAGTCCCGTGCGCGTGCGTGATCAACCCAATATCCTATAGATTTTTTCAGCAGTGCTGGAGATCGCACGGGATAGTGGTGTGCGTGTGCGGATGGCTCTGCAGAGGCGCGTGGTTTCTCGTTTTCAGATCATTATGAATTGCAGTGCGTTCTGTATGGTCTCGTAAGCAATAAATAAGTTTTGTTGTTGAGAAAAACTCGACGATAAAATTATAAATTTTATAATATCAATATATTGGATATTAAATTTATTTTAAAAATTAATATTATTCATGTCCGATTGATATTTGAAATCCCGATATAGATGGATAAAGATAGACTAGACGAAGGATGCGTAGAGAAGGACGAGAATCTCCTGGTAGATTATGAGAGTGACGATAGTACAGAGACGGTAATAGAGAGAAAAATAATAGAAGAAAAAGGTAAGAGAATATTGTTCAAAGAGTAAAATATAAGAAAATTAGAAGGTTAGAGACAGCAAATGTGTAAATATAAGAGTTCAAAAATGAAATTGAAATAATAATCTGAATATTTACACAGATAAAGAGAAAAAGACAGAGTTAGAGCTACGAGGAGCAATCTCAAAACCAAAAGAGAAGCCTCAAATCATAGAGCATATCCGAATTTAATGATGGAGAATATGGTGCGAGTTTCGGAGGCTAATTTAGAAAGAGAAAGACTGAAACTTAGACGATTAGAGGTAAATAACGAAAATATACAAGATCTAGAAGTAAATAATTTTGAAAAAGTTACTGAAATACAAAGAGATACGAAAAAGAGAAAAGTAGAAGAAGTAATCTCTTCAGCTGAAACTAGAGATAAAACTAGAGATTTAGATGCACTTAAAAACGCGATAGAAATTGAATTAAATAATCAGAAAATACATATTAAAAGAGAGTACAAGCTTACGCAGAAATCTAACTTTGATCTCTGGATGGATTATTTGAAATCAGAGTTAATGAACAATGATTTACTAGATGTAATAGATGCAAGTATAAAAGGTCAAAAAAAAAAAAATCTTTCGGAATTAAAAACTGCTAAAAGAAAAAGTTTTGTTAGAGATATCATAATTAATCATATAGATAAAAATTATCATAAGAGAATTTTGCACGAAAAAGATCCATCAGAGATTTTAAAGAAATTAAGAGGATATAAGAAGAATGAAATAAATGTAACTCATACATCTGTAAGAGCTCGTCTCTATCAGATTAAAATGAAGAAAGATGAAAAAGTAAATGATTTTTGCGAACGCTTTGACTCCATAGTTAGAGAGTATGAATCATGTGAGGATGCAGTGCCTCTTACAGAGCAAGAGATTAGATCGTCGTTCTATCAGGCGGTAGCTTTTAATGTACCAGAACTGAGGAACGCCGATTTGATCAGAAGACAAACAACTCAAAAAGAAATGAATATTGATGAAACAAAATCATTTATTACACAGTTAGAAGCAGAAGTAAAGAGCATTGAGAAAGAGCAGTTAGAGAAACCAGAGGCTAGAGTACAGAGAGCGAAATTAAAAGCAGATAGAAAACTTGTAAAGTGTTACCGGCAACAAGATAGGACATATGGCTAAGGACTGCCCGCTCATTGAAACAGAAGCTTGGTTCTGTTATCATTGCCAAAAGGTTAGAGGTCACAAAGGAGATGATTGTCCAAACGCCGGAGCACAGGCTGGAAGATTTAGAGGAAAAAGGTACAAATTTTTCAATAATAAAAATAAAAATAAGCCGAATAAAGCCGAACAGACAAGCACCAAAAGAGTAAATAATAGAGGAAAGATAGTTAAATTAAACAACAAAACTCAAGCAAAGAAAGCAACAATAACCGCCAAAGCTAAAGAAGACAAATCAGAGTCAGGTAAGATTAGATTAACAAAGAGTAGAGATAATTCAAAAGAATCAATTAACTTTATAGCAGATTCAGGAGCAACCGATCATATTGTTAATAAGAGTGTAATACTGTCAAACTTTGAAAAATGTGAAAATCAGATTATCAGATGTGCGAATAAAAATGAATTTGCAAATATTGTAATAGACGGTAAAGGGGATCTTTTGTTGAGAACGGGAGAAAAAGAAGAGAAAGAGATTAGATTAACAGATGTAATAGCGACAGGAGATGTATCAGAGAATCTATTGTCTTTGAGAAAATTAGCAGAGGCTGGTTTTAGCATTTATTTAGATAATAAGTTGCTTAAAGTATATAATAAACTAACAAATAAAGTAATTTTTAGAGGAAACTATAATCAACCTAATTGGACGATACAATTTGAAGTTAAAAATAACAATGTAGGGAATAATAGGAGAGTAGACTGTGCAGTATATAGATGTAGTGCAAAGATAGTGTCACATTGTGAGTCCCCTGAACAATCACAGACAAACATTGAAAACAATGAGCTATCTATTTCGGAGGGAGAATTAAAAGAGTATGAAAATGTTGGATCTGTGATTGGGAGGGAGAATGCCCTGCTGAAAATGACTGATTGAATCCGATTGATTCCGTATTAAATTTGGTGAAATTGAATCGGAATAAATGCGTTTTCAATCTGATTAATCGGATGCCCGATTGGAAGTGAATCGGTTTTAATAACAAATTAATCGGAATCGTTTTTAATTCGGTATTTCCGGATTGATCTGAATCCGCCGTTATCGGATTCAATTGTATTAATGCCAATTCATTTTAATCGGGTGAATAAAGTGACCACACAAATCGTATTGAATCCGCATCAGTCGTAAAACTTTAATACCACACCGGAATCGGATTTAATGCAATATTTTCGGATTCATCTGAATCCGACTGAATCGGTTTCAATCGTATTAATGCCAATCTATTTTAATCGGGTAAATAAAATGACCACATGAATCGTATTGAATCCGCATCAATCGTGAAATTTTAATACAACATCGGAATCGAATTCAATGCGATATTTCCGGATTCATCTGAATCCGACTCAATCGGTTTCAATCGTATCTGCGCTTAATCCATTTAAATCGGGTAATTAAAGTAGCTATGTGAATCGGATTAAATCCGCTTTAATCATTAAAATTGTATATAACACATAATTTTTACGTACAGGATTTCTTTTTGGTAAAGTCATGAGTTCTACATTTGCAAAACTGTAAAATGTTTTTATTTAAATAAATACTGCACATTGTAATAAATTTGTAATACAAAAAATGGAATTATAATAAAGTAGTAAATAATCCTGTTTATATATCCAAAATTCACGGATTCTATCAGTTTGAATCGGTCAGTCAATCCGTACAAATCATTATAATTTTGTGATTTCGGGGTTCACGAAATCATAACGATTTAAACGATTGACTAAGACTGAGTCAAACCGATAGAAAACGAGTGAAATTACATCCTTGAGTACGAATCCGTTTCAATCGTTTCCAATCGGTATAATCGTTATGAAATCATGACGATTCAAACCGATAGGAATCGATTGAAATTACATCGTTAATTGATTACAAATCTGCTTCAATCGGTTTCGATCGGTGTAATCGTTACGAAATCATAATGATTCAAACCGATAGGAACCGATTGAAATTACATCGTTGAATACCAATCCGTTTCAATCGTTTTCAATTAGTGTAATCGTTTATAAAATCATAACGATTTAAATCGATAGAATCCGATTGAAATTACATCCTTGAATACCAATCCGTTTCAATCGTTTTCAGTCGGTGTAATAATCGTTATAAATCCATGATTTCCGGATCAAGAATCCAGATTCATGCGGATTCAAAATTTGTAATCGGATTCAATCGGTCATTTTTAGCAGGGTGATGAGGAACTCACAAGTGTGGATAAAAATGTACAGCATGAGATAAGTACAGAACTCAATCAAACAGTTAAATTAGAAGATCTACAATCGTTAAAGGATATAGAAGAAATGTGCGAGAGTTCAATAATAGAAAAGTCAGAGAAAATAAGAGGAATAAATGAGGCGATGTTATGGCATGTTAGACTAGGTCATGCATCACTAAGCTATTTAAAAAGACTACAGAAATTAGATAAGAGATTAGAGAAAGTAGAGTTAGATGATTCCATATTAGAGTGTGAGGTATGCATAATGGCAAAAATGGAAAAACTGCCATTTAGAGAAACAAGAACTAAAGCACAAAGACCACTTCAGGTCATACACACGGATATTATGGGTCCGATAAAACCCACCTCGTATCCAGGACAAAAGAGATTTATTATTGTGTTTATAGATGATTATTCTAGATTGGCGAAAGCATACTCATTAAAGACGAAAGACGAGTCCGGAGAGGCTTTAGAGAAATACCTCATACATGCCAGGAATTTACTAGGAAAAGAAGAAAAACTGTGCTATGTAAAGTCAGATCAAGGCAAGGAGTTTACGGGAGGTGCGTTTAGAGAAGTAATGGAAAGAGAAAAGATAGAAGCACAATTTGCGCCACCGTATACGCCAGAGCATAACGGAGTAGCTGAGAGGTTCAATCAAACATTACAAGAGAAAATAAGAACCCTTATGTTCGACTCAGGACTGCCGAAAAGTATGTGGGAGTTAGCTGTTGACGCTGCCGTGCATGCGTATAACAGATCTTCACACAAAACCATAAAGTACGGAATTCCATTGAAGAAGTTTTCATCAGAAACAACCTGTCACTTAGAACAGCTTAAGAGATTCGGATGCATTGGATATGCAAAAGTACCGAAGCCCACATCAAAATTTGATAAAAGAGCAATTAGAGGAATATTAGTTGGATACACCAATACCGGATATATACTATGGCATCCAAGTACGAGAAAGTTTCTAGAGTCTCGACATATCCGATTCAATGAAAAGATAACATATAAAGATGTATATAAAAACGGTCAAACCGAAAATGAAAAAGAAATGAACAAGAATTGGATGAAAGAATTTGTAGAAGATGAAGAGAAAGAAGGGTTAAAAATAAGAAATACCAGAGGAAAAAAAAGAGGTAAACCAAGAAAACAAGCAATGCAGTTAGATGAACAAAAACGAAAGGATGTGCAAAGAGGGAGTAACGCTCCAATGACTAGAAGTAAAATTAAGAGGAAGTGTAAATCATTAGAGAACATTAAAGACATTTGTTAAGAACTAGCTCGCGCAGGAGCCAGAGCTCTAGAAATTTGAATAGGAAACAACACCTTTATGCATGTAGTTTAGATTAAAGAGACTGTGTATTGTCACGTTAAACCCTTCTCAATACTAGAGTGGTATCACAATAATTATACAAGTGGCATAATAAGTTGTTGTATCAAAGAATAGCTGTATATAATACCAAGAAGAAAAATAGTATTAAGGATGAATGATCCTTTCCATTAAAGCTCCCAGATTTGCAAAAGAATTATGAAAGCTTTATGTTAATTGACGAATGCCAATATAAGTCATACTCAGTTCTTGAAACATTGGTTTAAGCAATGGCATTATAAAAATAACCTTTTTCTGAGAAAGGAACATTCATGTTATACACATCTTATATATATATAAAAGTGAACACAAATGTCAATAATAATACACATAGAATGATAGCAAGGAAGGAATGTGTCAATTATCTTATATCAAGAACAGATTATACATACTCGAAAGAAAGCGGGTTATCCTCTCTTCTATTCAATTGATTACACAGATTTAGTTCGTTGTATGCTTATTCTCACATTGCATGTCTATCCTCTGGCACTCTAATTGACACAGTACTTCCGCAATAAACGAGTTATCGAAGGTTATATAAATAATTATCCATGAATTTAGCAAAACGCAAAGTAGTGCTTCCGTTACGTTGGAATTAGTCCGAGGCTAATTCTAAGCCGATTAATACTTAATATTTAATATCTGGGATTGAATCATACTATAAGAAATGTAACGTCGCCTTGACTTAAGTATAAGACACTGGGTTCTCTTATTACTGTTAATCTATTATACTAATTATTTACAGACGTAATAAGTGATTCTAAACGCTGGTTGAAACCATAAACGTTATGAAGACGTAATTTAACTGAGCTCAGTTCTGCGAATTGCATCGGACATGTCTGTACCGACCGTTACGTAACCTCTTGCGAGGACGTAGTCACTGGTATCGTGCTTTCTCGAACTCTGGAATCATAGATCGGATTATGATAGAACATTGCGTTCATCATACTACATTAGCTAGATTGCCTAGCCTTTCTCAATAATGATCTACGATTCACGAGAGAACGGGTATGTTACCTGACATTGTTGTCATCCTCGTGTATGTTGCTCGTAATAACGAGTCTCCGTCAAAACGCCCTTGCGTGCGTTCTCAATTTGCCAATATGGCGGTCTCGTCCTTCGTTTCGGATTATTGCGCAATGGCAACGTTCGTCCTTCCTTCAATATAATCGAGTCGTAATCTGTCGGATATCGTGTGATATCCTCTGTCTATAATATCGGTGCTACCGCACTCAACTGTATGCACAATGCTTGTATATTAGGCAGTGTCGCGAGAATATTAAGAGCGTGTCTATGCTCAACTCGGTGAAACGAATCTTTTCTAATGAAACTGTACGTAATCTCACGCGACTGTTCTCCACTGCGGACGAACGCAGAATGTTCGCTCGACGAGCTGCACGAGCGTGCCGGCACGCCCAAGCCTGCGCGGTATCACTCCGCCGTGGTCACGTGCTGCCGGTGTGCAGCGCGGTCGACGCAACGCGCGAAACACAGTGTCGCCACTGAACTCAGTGACGGTAACAACGTTGCCATATATGCCTGCTCTACTTTACCACCACTAGTACAAGATGACAAATATACAATCTCTTATGGCTTTTACTCTATTCTTTAAACAACATTCGAGTGCAAAAACCGATAGAGGATATTAGCTTCGCTAATTATAGTTTCGTAGAAACAAATAAATATCAAACAATAGAGAATGAAGACGAATTGAGTCGATGTCTTCTGGCATCATTACATAGAGAGCCCTCGACATATGAAGAGGCGATGACAAGCAGCGAAAGAGAAAACTGGAAAAATGCTGTCATAGAAGAACTTGAGTCTATGCAAATCAATAAAGTATGGACACTTGTCGATAGACCACTAGAGAAATTAGATGGAAAACGACCCAACATAATAGATTCAAAATGGGTATTTAAAAGAAAATTAGAGGCAAATGGATCTACCAGATTCAAAGCAAGACTTGTGATTAGAGGTTGTAAAGATAGAAACGTGTATGATTTAAAAGAGACATATGCACCCGTTTCAAGACTGTCACTGGTTAGATCTATATTGGCAATAATAAATAAGTATAAATTATACGTTAGTCAACTAGATGTTAAGACTGCGTTTTTGAATGGAGTTCTAGAAGAAGAAGAAGAAATATATATGGAAATTCCAGAGGGAGTAGAAGTAGATGAAAACACCAAGAAGACTAAGGTGTGTAAATTGAATAGAGCTTTGTACGGATTGAAGATAAGTCCGAAAAGATGGAATAAGAGATTTTCAGAAGAGGCTAAGAAACTTGGATTAGAGAACGATCTACATGAGCCATGTCTATTCACGTGGAGGAAAAAAGGCAAAATAGTGATTGTACTGCTTTATGTAGATGATATGTTGGTTGCAAGTAATGACCAGGAGAAATTAGAGGAAATCAAAAAGAAGTTGAGTGAAACATTTGAGACGAAGGATTTTGGAGAACCCAAGAACTTTCTAGGAATAACAATAGAGCGAAACAAAGAAGAAAAATACATGTATATTCATCAGACGCGATATACTGAGAGCATATTAGAAAAGTTTCATATGAGTGAATGCAAGCCTCAGAGTACTCCTATGGTCACCAGAAAAGTGAACAACAAAAACAAAAAAAGTAAACTAGAAGAAAAGAGCATTGAAAAAGAAATTAAAAGAGTACCTTATAGAGAAGCTATAGGAAGCTTAATGTATCTGGCAAACGCCACACGACCTGATATAGCTTTTGCGGTGAACTATTTGGCAAGGAGACAACTAGAGCCCACAGAAGAAGACTGGCAAGATGTTAAAAGAGTCTTCAGATATCTTAGAGGAACTGTGAATCGAGGATTGATATTTAGAGGTGAGACAGATGAGTTAGAATCACTGACAGACGCTAGTTTTAGAGATTGCATTGATTCTACATCCACTGGAGGATATATAATCAAATTATTTGGAGATGTGATAGCATGGAGAAGTCATAAACAGACATATGTTACACTCTCTACCTGCCAAGCAGAGTATCTAGCAATGAGTGAAGCCTGTCAAGAAGTAATCTCATTAGACAAGTCGCTCAGGTATGTTGTTGGAAAAACATTCTTGCCTACGACAATCTGGTGCGACAACAGAGCAGCAGGAAACTGCACTAAGAAAGATGGAAGTCACAAACTTAAGATGTTTGATGATGAACTAGAGGAGATAAATAAAAATTTAAAAGAAAGAAAAGATACTGGAAACCGAAAGCACATGGCAGATACTCATGGAGATTTTGTCAAACAATGTGTAGATCAAGGGAAAGTAGAAGTTAGATGGATAAACACTAGAGAAAACTTAGCTGATATCATGACTAAACCGTTACCTTTGGAAGCATTCACATATCTTAGAGATAATATAGCGAATTTAGAGTTTAAGTGCAACTGAAAGCGAAATCTTACTCTGAACTAATATTTTGCAATTTTTCAGATAAGAAAGAGACTTAGAGGATCCGAGCTTACTACCCGCACAAAGGGAGGGAGTGTTGGAAAGATGCTTTGTGCGAGTAGAGCATTCGCGCCCTGCGAGAAGGCACTACATGGCGTAGCAACGCCGGCGCGCTCGCTGTGCGAGGCGATACTCGAGAGTCAGATCTCAGCGCGTGCACACGTGTCTTTATAGAGCATTATAGAATAAAAGTTATTATAACAGAAGCAAGACAAGTCGTTAGTTATCCATCACCACCACTATCTCGATCCCTGCGGAGAGCTAAATTCCAATAATTAAAAAATAATTATAAAAAAGTTAACAATAGTTTGGGCAATTAGAACATCTTTTTAGTGCTCTATAAATGTTAGACACTTGCTCGAATAATATAAAGCTATAGATTAAACTCATATTAGATACACATAAAAAAAAGTGAAGATACAAATATATCATTTAGATTTGCGAATTTTATTAATTTCTTTTTATTGATTCCAAGAAAGAACTAAATCGTACATCGCATTCGAACTTGATAGATGATATATATTGTGCCTAAAACAAAAGTATGGCGTTTATGATGCGTCTTAATTTTTTTTTCCTTGTTGAATAAGTTGCTGCAGCGAAGAAGATTTGTTTTTATTTTTTTCATATTTGTTTAGTTACTTATGTACTTATTAATTTACTTGTCGTTTATTTTTCTCAATTATAAGAGTATTTATTAAATTAACGCGTTACAGCTAAAGGCGGGAATATCAGGAACGGATATGCTAGTACGGATATAGCTATTCAGTTTTATTAAATACGAATTAATTACGACAGATACAAGTATGCTTGTGCACGATTTTATAAAAAACGTTATGTAGTTTCGTAGCTTCAATAAAAACACGTTGGATGCCGCACGGATTTCGGCTTAATGTTACGCAAGTCTAAACCTAAATTGTAAACCGTCTGTGCAATAATATGTGACAAACAAATGCAATTTTTAACAAATGTATATTGGCTATCTGAATACTTGTGCACCTCTTTAAACATAGCTGATTTCATTTTATACATGATAAGACGTAAGATCGTTATTATATTCAAATCACGTAGAAGCGTCCAAAGAATGTGTTTTATCTAAATCCAAATATTATACGTTTGTTATTAAGTTTTAACACTAATCACGGCATTCAACGTGTTAACGAATCGAATTGTCGTGTATATATGTGTATATGTGTTTTGATATTGACACAACGATTCGCGTCTCATTCTACTCTAACAGCAATAATATTCTGTATATCTATAAAATATACTAAGCATGTACTTAATATACTGATGTGAGAACATCCTTATAATATTTTATACTTTATATGATATTCTCTGAACATTCTCAGAATATACATTTGCTGTTAGGGTAGGTTCTTCAAGTCAACCATTAAATGGAATTTCAAAATTTGTCAATTGAGTGTATCTATAAATACTTACGTTTATATTTTTCTTCATCTAATTCTTCTTTTCTTTAAATTAACGCAACGTAATTTTTTTTTAAGTGTTGATAATAGCGATGGCAGTGAATACTGGATCTCGCTTTAGAATTTCGATCTCTCTCTTTCTCTCTCTCTCTCTCTCTCTCTCTCTCTCTCTCTCTCTCTCTCTCTCTCACTCACTCACTCACTCACTCACTCACTCACTCACTCACTCACTTATTCGTTCACTCATTCATTCATTTACTCATTACTTATTTACTCACTTATTTATTCATTATCTTACTCACCTACTCACTATTCATTCATCTACTCATTATTCACTCATTACTCACTCACTCACTCACTCACTCATGCATTACTTACTGATCCATTCATCACTTACTCATTGCTCACTCACTCACTCATCTATTCATCACTTACTCATTGCTCACTTATTCACTCTCTCACTTATTCACTTACTCATCCATTCATCACTTACTCATTGCTCACTCACTCACTCACTTATTCGCTTACTCATTCATCCATTCATCACTTACTCATTGTTCACTCACTTACTCACTCACTATTCACTCATTCACTCATTTATTCATTCACTTACTCACTCATACATTCATTCATTAATCTTCTTTATCTCTCTTTTTTCTCTATTTTTCTCTTTTTCTCTTTTATTTATATAATTATATATCCATGTTTTCTTTTAATTTTTTCGGAATACTTGTCCTTCCCCTTGTGTTACCTTCTTCTAATTTTTTTTTTGTTATTTTGTTTTCTATATTCTTCTCGCCGTACACTTCATAGCTTCTTATACCAGAAGAGATAATGTTCTCCTTCGCTAATCTGCAAGTTGTCAACACCTGTAAGTACGGAAAAATGATTAAAATTACTGATACTGATTAATATATTTATTATATGCTGTATATCATCCAATTAAATCTTTTTTCGATAAATAAATTTTCTAATAAGAAATAAACATTTTTGCGTTGCATGTAAATATATAATACATGTCACATAATATACTTAATTCTTTCTTAAAGAGTGAAAAATTTAATGCATATAAAGATTTTACTTATTGTTAGATGGTTTTTTCTTTTTTCTATATCTTTTTTATTTGTTTATTATATTATATTTTTTATTGGTCTTACTCCTCATTATAGCCTTTGCTTCAAACGAGCGGAAAATAAGTTTCTTATTGTTAATATACGCTTACCTTACAATGCGTCTTAGAGTTCCTCCTTTTCGGTTTTATAAGTTTAATTTTAAGTTTATTTCTCAAACATTTGGGGATTCTATATTTTTAATTTTTGACTTTGTAACTGCGGTATGTTTCTGTGTTTGACCGATTGCGTTGAATTTGACCCCTATATATGTTCGTACTTTAATTATTCGCTTATTATTGACAATTCTGATGAAGTTCTAGTACGGTACAAAACGTTAATATTTCAATAAAGTTAGATATAATATGAATTTGTTGTAACATCTATTATTGCTCGTATATTGGCGTTACTCCTCATTATAGTCTTATATTTTTTATCTTTGTTATGTATTTTCATATTTTGGTGTTCTGCTTTTTCGATCGTTAATCATTATATAATTTTTATTTTGGTAATAGTAATATTTAAAAATTGGAATTACATGTAAAAAATTTCGAGTAAGAGAATAACTGATGAGGTACATACCTCCAGGCGCAACCAATTGGTTGCCTGGCGGCGAGGACGGTTCCGGCGGCGACGGCAGTCTGTAAAGTAACCAGTAGTGATAGGACATCGGTTCCTCTTTGTAGCCAGCCAGTGTGTGAACATAGTGACCGTTAGGCCATTCGGACGCGGTAAATTGAAAATGAGGAGACATGCTTGCCGCCAAAAGCATCACACTGTAGAAAGTTTCGTTTTTGGGGGCGGTCACCGTCAGATTGTATGTTTCATTTACGTTGCTGCCGACCCACAGGGTGTATGACACGTTCACGAGCACCGGCGCCGTGGTGACCGTGGTAAGCGTGGTATCTACGTTGCTCGTATTATTTCCCGACGTTTCGCACGGCAGAGAAGTCTCGCTATGATTGTCGGATGTCCCAATATCTGCAACTTGTAAATTTAAAAGACAGTCATTTCTTTTATTCTATCTATTCTGCGGCAGAAATTGCATTGACGTATTACACAATCCTTCCTCCTCCTTTCTCGTCTTTTAAAAAGGGAATGTCATTGATACTCGAATCTATCGAAGTATTGTTATTGATTTTCCGCGATGCCGATTGGTTTTCTCTCTGCGCTTACTTCGCGAGCGGCTGTCATTGCGGAGATTGCGTGTTTTAACAGTTGTGTGGTTAATAGTGTAATAGCAGGCCCTTGCACAATGCCAGGCAACAGGCAATAGAAACAGAGAATAGAAATCAGAAATTATGTATAAATGCAAAATAAACAATGACATAGGCAATAGACACAGAGTTTCGTCATGTTCAAATTCTGTGCCTATTGCCTGTTGCCAACAAATCATAGTGTGGCGATTATATCGTCAGATACTTAACCGCCGAAACGGCTCGAATCAAAAATAATTTAGAGGTAGCAAAGTCGTAAATAGGAAAAGACGTTAGATTGGGAAAACAGAAACATAGGTAACAATAAGCGGGAACGTACAGGCAAGACATAAACAAGAAGTTATAACGATGTACCTCTAGTGCTAAGCATCGTTCCCGGCGACCACCCGCCGGATGCCGCCCGGGCGACTCTCCGCCGGGCGAAGACAGGGCACGGTGCGCCCACATTTTTTAAACGTATTCACAGCACCGAGTGCGCGGGAAACCGCAGCACCGGTGCCTTCTTCGCGCGGCGCTGACCAGCGCCGGAGGGAGCCGATCCGCGCCGAAGACGAGCGCGCGTCAGCATAAGCCGGCGCGCCGGAAAAAGGGACGACTTCGTCTCCGTTCGAGCTTTCCACTATTTCCCGACGAAGCCTACTTGCCAACTCCTAGGGCGACACACCAACGAGGTTCAGAGCTTTGAGTCTCGACCGAGGGCTCTCGGGTGTCCCCGTCTTCCGCCACCGCCTCCCTGACGACACGGTTACGCGGGGTCGAGCACGCTCGGTCTCGCAACGAGCACTCTCGCTGCCGTTAGCCCCAGGGCCCCAGCATCCTTAATATCGCGTTCCGCGCCGAGTGCACATGCACTATCTTCCGTTGTAAATACCGCGTGCCGTTACCGTATTGTAAATCCTCAGTTCTGTATGTATCAGTTTAAATAAACCATCTAGTGTGCATTGTAATCTGATTACTGTCTCTGGGCCTGTCATCGAACCCCTGATCCGGCAATCCAGTCCGCGTTCGATGTAAAGTCAGGCCGTTACAAAGTAATCACATGAAACTGAGCAAATATGACGAGCGACTCCTCAAAGGACACGAAGTCCGGAGAGGAGAGAACAACCGCGAGATTTCGGGGACAGACAGGCAGACATTCGGCGTCGTGACTCGCTAGCATACGGACGTATTCGCGAAATTGTACGTTGAACTTGTGGGATTAAAGACTATGTTAAGATACGAACTCGAATAAATTGCTCAACCTAACATCCACGACCTATCCCCAAAGTGGTGACCCCGACGTGATAGCGATTTGACATTTTTATTTTTCGACGAGCGAGTCCAGCCGAATCCGTATATATAATTGTTATAAATAAATTCGCGTGTGGAGTGTGATGGTGACCACGCGCGATGGAGACGGGACGACGACGACGCAGCAAGCCGGAGATCAACAGCCGAGACTTCCGTTGACGCAGCAACAACTGTTGCAACCGGGGATGGCGGAGCAGCAGCACGGCCTCCTGGTGCCCGGCCCCGAGGTGAGCCGAGTAGGCATGCGAATGCCCGAGTTTACGCCGGCGGATCCTCAGCTGTGGTTTAGTATCGTCGACCGCAGTTTTCAGGCCGCCGGGATCACGGTGGACGCAACGAAATTCGGTTACGCGTTGACAGCTATCAGCTCGCGATATACAATGGAAGTGCGCGATATTATAATGAATCCGCCTGCGGAACGAGCGTATGAGACATTAAAAGCCGAATTGATTAAGAGACTTTGCTTGTCGCAGGAGCATAAGACTCGTAGGCTCCTCGAGCATGAAGAAATCGGCGATAGGAAGCCGTCGCAATTTTTGAGACACCTCCGTAGTCTCGTCGGAAACGTGGTCGGTGACAAAGTGTTGCGTACGGTTTGGCTCAGTCGTTTACCGGCATACATTCAGCCGCACTTGGTGACGCGTACCGCGGATAAGAACGATCAATTAGCCGATATCGCAGATGCGATTGTACAGGCAACTCGAGCGCCGGCGTTCCAGGTGGCAGAGACGACGAGGGCCACAGCGCTCACGGGCCAGAGCATAAACGACTTGGCTTTGCGAAGTTAGAATTGCGATTTGCGCAACTACGACTGGCGATGCAGCAGGAGATGACGGAGCAGTTATCGGCGATGCGCAAATCCATTGAGGCAATTGGCGAGGGCCGATCTCGCGAGGATCGCGACGACGATCGACGTCGCTCGCGCCCGCGATCGCGCTCGCGATCGCGCCCGCGTCCGCAGTCATTTTCAAGAGATGGCGGGCACGAGTCAAACGGGCTATGTTATTATCATTGGCGATTCGGGCCGGACGCAACTAACGGAAAAAAAATTTACTTGAAACAAGTAAATCCTGCTAGGGACTATTGAAGTAATTTATTTCTTTGAAGCAATGAAATTTTACTTGAAACAAGTAAATCCTGCTAGGGACTATTGAAGTAATTTATTTCTTTGAAGCAATGAAATGTTACTTGAAGTAAATTTTTTTTCGGTGTATACACGTGTATAGCGGTCATGTACACGTGTATACCGGAAAAAAATTTACTTGTTTCAAGTAAAATTTCATTGCTTCAAAGAAATAAATTACTTCAATAGTCCCTAGCAGGATTTACTTGTTTCAAGTAAATTTTTTTTTCCATGTGGCGGCGAGCGATTCGGGCTATCACACGCGTCGCCTTTTTGTGACAGACAATGTAACGAAGACGAATTTCTTGGTGGACACGGGCGCGGACCTCTGTGTATCCCCGGCGGATGGTTCGCGGGCCATGACGGAGGTCGACCTACGAATTATCGGCAGCTAACGGTTCTGCAATCTATACATACGGGGCGGAGACATTAACTTTGAGTCTGGGACTGAGACGTGCGCTACCGTGGCGGTTCGTGATCGCGGATGTGTCGAGACCTATTATTGGTGCCGATTTTCTCGCGCATTACGGTCTCCTAGTGGATTTGCGAAACTCGCGTCTCGTGGATCAGGTGACGAACTTGACGGCGCTTGGGCGTTGCGACCGCTGCGATGCACCCAGCGTGAAGACGGTCGCGGAAGAGACTGCTGGAGCAGTACCCGGACATTACAAGGCCAGAAGGACGACCCAAGGAGACGAAGCATCTCACACGGCATCATATCGAGACGACGCCGGGACCACCCGTGGTATGCAAGCCAAGGAGGCTTGCGACGGATCGGTTGGCGGCCGCGAAGAGAGAGTTCCGGAGGATGGTAAAGTTCGGAGTCGCGCGACCTTCCAAGAGTTGCTGGTCGGCGGCTTTGCACCTCGTGCCAAAGAGAGGCGAGGAATGGCGAGCCTGTGGAGATTATCGACCATTAAATGCGCGAACGAAGCCGGACTGTTACCCGGTGCGCCATATACAAGACTTCGCGCAGGAGCTGTGAGAGAAGAAGATTTTTACCACCATAGATCTCGTCCGGGCGTATCATCAGATCCCGGTAGCGGAGGAGAACATACCAAAGACGGCGATTACCACGCCGTTCGGTATGTTCGAGTTCCCGTACATGTCATTCGGATTGCGCAACGCGGCGTTCCAGCGCTTTATCGACGAGGTGCTGCGCGATTTTGACTTTTGTTATGCGTATCTCGACGACATCCTCGTCGCGTCGTCGTCCGAAGAGGAGCACGAAAGACACTTGCGGGCGCTGTTCGAGAGGTTGCGGGAATACGGGATCGTGATAAATTCGGCAAAGTGTGTATTTGGTCGGCCGGAGGTAGAGTTCCTCAGGTATCTGGTGAGAGAACGCGACCGCTGCCGGAGTTAGAGCGATCCAGGAATACGGGTTGCCGAAAACAGCCAAGGATCTGCGGAGATATCTTGGCATGATTAACTTTTACCGGCGGTTTATACCGAAAACCGCCGAGACCTTGGCGCCGTTGAACGATCTTCTCCACGGTAACGTTAGGGGAAAGGCAGCGATAGAGTGGACACTGCAAGCTCGACGGGCATTCGAGGTGTCCAAGGAAGGCTTGGCGCAGGCTACCCTCTTGGCGCATCCGAAAATCAACGCAGAGCTCGCGCTGTTTACCGACGCGTCCGATCATAGCGTCGGAGCGGCGATACAGCAGCGGGACAAGGACGGTTGGGAGCCTTTAGCTTTCTTTTTAAAGAAACTAAGCCCGACAGAGACTAAGTACAGTGCGTTCGACAGAGAGCTGTTGGCCATATACCTCGCGATACGGTATTTCCGGCACATGCTGAAGGCGCGCATATTTACTGTGTATACCGACCATAAACCTTTGATTTTCGCATTTCGACAGAGACCCGAGAAGAGCACGCCGCGCCAGTTTCGTCACTTAGATTTTATCGGACAATTTCAAACCACGGACATTAGACATGTGTCGGGAGAGGAGAATGTCGTGGCAGACGCATTTTCCAGGGTGGAAGAACTCAGCTCACCCATGGATTACGCCGCACTAGCGGAATCACAGAGAGATGACGAGGAGCTCAAGGAATACTTGCAGCGAGAGACCGGCCTGAAACTCGAGAGGGTGCAAATTCCCGGGACAGGCACGTCGATATATTGTGACACGGCGACACCGACGCCACGACCATTCTTGACGAGACCCTTCCGCAGAGCCGCTTTTGATTTGGTGCACGGTCTGGCTCATCCTGCTATCAAGTCGACGGGCAAGCTCGTGGCGCAGCGCTACGTCTGGCCGTCGATGAAGGTGGATTGCCGCAACTGGGCTCGTTCCTGCGTGCCCTACCAGCGATCCAAGGTGTCACGGCACGTTTCGGCACCTCTGGGAAAGTTCGCTGCACCGTCCAGCCGATTCGAGCACGTTCATCTGGACATTATCGTGATGCCAGTATCGGAGGGCAAGCGATACTGCCTGACGTGCGTAGATCGCTTCACGCGATGGCCGGAAGTATTCCCATTGCGAGACCAAGAGGCAGAGACGGTTGCGGGGGCCTTCTACGGAGGATGGATTTGCCGGTTCGGGACGCCACTACGAATTACGACAGATCAGGGGCGACAGTTCGAGTCCCGGCTTTTCCGGCGGCTGAGAGAGCTTACGAAACGGCTTGAATCAATAGTATATTGTGTTACAAGTGCGGAAAGTTGGCTATTAGTCACGAGCGCGGGTCACTCGCCTTCGGCTCGTGCGCCTACCCGCGCTCGTGACCTATAGCCAATTTCCGTACGTGTAACACATACTATTTTGTATTACAAGTGCATGTAGGGATGGGGGTTAAGGGAGTGGAAATATGCGTATATTAGACGAGTGCGGGTAGACGCACGAGCCGAAGGCGAGTGCGTTTACCCGCACGAGCAGTCTTAAAGAAGGACTTGCGGGGGGTTATTTCTCCCAACGAGGGGGGGCTTTGCCCCCCCTCGTTGGGATAAATGACGGGGGGGTTCGGGGGGGCGAAGCCTCCCCGAGTTTGGGCGCAGGCGGGGAGGGGGGCGCGGGGGGGAGGGGCGGAGCCCCTCCCCCCGCCTATGATAAAACAATGTTTATTACAGGTTACAGGAACAAACATGATGTTAGGTTTTCGCCAGCTCGTAGCTCGAGGGAACGGTACCGGCACGTGCCGGGCTTCCCGACGATCCGCGTTTCGTTCCCGGAAGACGCGATCCCGACGACGGACGACTTATCGATCGTCCTGGCGTGCGAATCCGCGCGACACACGTGCACACACATACACACCCGCTACGCGACTCCTCGACAATTTCGGGTACACGAAAAATTTTACATTGAGTCGGTCTCGGTTTCTGCGAGTGACATATGAGTAGCTGTTAGGTTAGGTGTGTGTTGGGAAGAGGCGAAGTGGCGGTATTTTCGGTAGTTGTTTTCTGTGTGCGCTGCGAGATGGCGTTGATACCCGTTAGCTATGGCTTGAACCCGTGCGCTATGAGTTTTAGAACACGGTTTTCCCGTTAACTATGACTTTGGATATGACGTGTGCAATATTTTGTAGGTGGATGTTGGCAAATCGTTACTTTCCGCACAGAAAACACACTCGCAAAGTGCTACTTTGCATGCACGTGTAATACAAAAATAATTTAGAGGTAGCGAAGTCGTAAATAGGAAATGACGTTAGATTGGAAAAACAGAAACATAGGTAACAATAAGCGGGAACGTACAGGCAAGACATAAACAAGAAGTAATAACATGAAACTGAGCAAATATGACGAGCGACTCCTCGAAAGACACGAAGTCCGGAGAGGAGAAAACGACCGCGAGATTTCGGAGACAGAGAGGCAGACATTCAGCGTCGTGACTCGCTAGCATACGGACGTATTCGCGAAATTGTACATACGTTGAACTTGTGGGATTAAAGACTATGTTAAGATACGAACTCGAATACATTACTCAACCTAACATCCACGACCTATCCCCAAAATAGCATTCGAATTTTTTAGGTTGTAATTAACGAATTTTTGGTTATTTCCTGTTTCTATTGCCTGTTGCCTTTTTAATCTGGTTTTTTTTTTTTTGCAAAATTGCACTTGTTGAAGAGAAGTAAAGCCAACATATTAAAAAAGAAAAAGTATTGCCTGTTGCATTGTGCAAGGGCCTTAACAGTGAAATATTAAAGCCAAATAGCGCGCGCGTAGCGCGCGTCTGTGATGTCTAGTTTAACAAAAAATGGCTTTAAAAAAACATATAGTAATTATATTCTTTATAGTTTCTTTTATGCTAAATACAATTTCAATCTTTAAAATGTTCCATCTTGCCATAATGCTGATTGTGAGATATTTCAAGTTTTAAAATTGTAAACATGACTTTTAACCCTGATAACAAAATTTTTATATAAAAATATATGTAAATATATATTATATAAGGAAAAAAGGATTACATCTGACCAGATTAAATTATATCTCACCAGATCAAATTTTATTTGGTCAGATTGATCAGATATGACTTTTCATGTCTGCGCAGATCTGATCATATATATGTTCATATATAACTATATATAACTACATGTGGGGTGTAATATGGTCTTCGACGGCTCAGATCGACCATATCTGCTCAGATCGAACATTGTCTGTGATTGAATTTTATCGAAACAATCCAGATCTGACTGTATTTGTTTAGATATAACCATATATATATATTTAAACGCGATCCAAAATACATTACTGTCTGACCATATCTGTCCAGATATAAGTCAAACTGAGGTTGTGTTTGATCGAAAACTGTTCAGGTCTGACGATATCTGGCCATGTTTAACTAAAATAAATTAAATGTTCGATGATCAATATTTGTCTAATGTGATATTTAAATATATAAATATGAATTTATTTATACATAGCAAATTAGAGATATTCAATTAAATATCTTTGATATAATTATATAAAAATAAATTATATGATAAAGATATAATTTACAGAAGACAAATATTTTTTTATAAATAAAAAAATATTAGTTATTTGTTATAAAAGTATTTTCATCAATTTGCCTTATATCTAAAATACAAAAAACAATCACAGAAATATAAGTTATTTCGTACATTGTAAGCTTATAGAGGATAAAACAACAAAAGTGAAAAAATTCTCAATTTGATTATTATTTAATAGCTAGATTTTACATTAAAAATTATTACTCTGGCTGGGGTAATATTTTTTCGCAATAAAAAATAACTTAGAAATTACATTATCGGACCAAAAGCCTTGGTCAAAATTAATAATGTCTCGATTTGATCCGAAAAAGTGCTGTGTGAATTCGATAAAGTGAGTTGGCTCACGGTTTTTCTATGTTCATATAAAAAAAGACGTTATATATTGCCAATCACAGTCGATTTAAGAGTACTTTAATTAAAAATTTTTGTTGAAGTCTAAGTTGGAGACTTGCATAAATAATTACCAACTCGAATAAGAATTATTAAAGACTTTACATTTTTTACTTTGATTAATAAGAATTATTTACTGGTTATACATGCAAATATTGGATCATCCAATAGATGGCATTCGATGAGATTCATTTCTCGTATTTAAAATATGACAAACGATGGTATAAGGAACGGTACATAAGTGAAGTGTATGGTACAACTTATATCAGTTGTATGGGAGTCCACGCTTATAATAAAGTGGCACACAATTTTGCATTAAATCGATATATTTATGGTTTTATAGCATTTTACATCATCTTCATAATTTTCAATTATATTTGAGCAGATCTGGATACATTCGGCAAATAATTATATCTCGGCAGATCAAATTATATCTGGTCAGATTTGGCCAGATAGAGACAATTTGCAGATCCAATTATATCTGGCTAGATCTGACGAACCAGATCTGATCATATCTCGGCAGATCTAATTTTTTTTTCCCGGAAAAGAATATGTCTATTTGTGTTCTCTTGTATCATCTTTGTACATACAGAAAAATAATAAAGATAATAATAAAAAAATAACTTTGGCATTATTTTTTAATAAAAAGTAAAATTGCAATTAGATCATACAATATTCTATATATAGCTGTATCTAACTATATTTTATTGGATTCATATTGTTACGCCCGTGCTGTGCGTCCGTGCCGTGCGCTCATGCGAGTCGCCCGGTAGTAGAGAAGTCGCGAATTGTCCTTAGCGACGGTTGTTGACAGACGACGATATTCAGATTTTGCTCTGGGATTCCGTCTCGTTCGGACGTGTCTGCCCGAGTTTTCTGTAATATTGAGCTAACGAATAAACGAGTTCTTTTACCATAAACCGAGTTATCTCTTCCTGTGTGAGTACCGGAATACGCGTTACGCGTGAGTGTTAGAGTGAGAGCGTGCGGCGGACGCGCGTAACAATATATATAAATAAGTCCATCTTACTTAACAAATTGAATTATTATATATAAAAAAATTTTTACAACAATATGAGTACTGATTCGTAAAATAATACACTTTTAACTACTTGAAATAGATAAAACAATTGTATTACTGTAGGTAATATTTGTTTAAATAAAAGGAAAAAAATTTAGGACTCTCGGAAATGAATCAAACATATATGGTGATTGAAATGAGTGTACAACACGGTTATTGTGGTGAGTAATCTTATATATAAATTTAATTTATTCAAAATTAAATTAATTGTTCTACTGCTAAAGATGGCTTAATTTGCCGAAACATTTGGACTTTTCATGTGGAATTTTGAATAAATTAATCTTATTCATAAGATTACGCACTAATAACCGCATTGTATCATCATAGCCCTTCAGTTACTATATATTTAATATTTGTTTGTTATGTTAGAAGCACGGTCGTAGGATACAAGTTTGGAAATTCTAGTGGTGGGGGTGACCTGCTTAAGTGAAGTTATTTTGTGTAGTTGACACTATTACCACCTGGAGCGCTGTACGTTCAAGATTTTACAAAACTCGCTGTATTTGTAATTCGATGTATACTACTTTTTAGTTAACAAGATGTATATACTATTTTCTACTTTATATTTACTACGAAAATATTGTATTGATTACGGTGAAACGGATTAGTGGACAACGTGCATGCGTGATAAAAAATCCTTGCAACGTAGCGACGCACGCGGTTACAAGACGAACCGACGAAAGCGAGTCACCTCCACCACCGAAAAAATTAATAAGTTTCTAGACCTGTATATACGACCGTGGTTAGACGGGAAGGAGGGAGGAAGGGAGGGAGGGAGGTAGAAAGGGGAGAGGGAGAGAGAGGAGAGGGAGAGAGAGGAGAGAAGAAAAAGGGAGAGACAGAGAGAGAGGGAGAGAAGGAGAGGGAGAGAGGGGGGGGAGAGAGAGAGAGAGAGAGAGAGAGAGAGAGAGAGAGAGAGAGAGAGAGAGAGAGAGAGAGAGAGAGAGAGAGAGAGAGAGAGAGAGAGAGAGAGAGAGAGAGAGAGAGAGCGCAATCTCTGTTCGTATTGTTACGCTCCGAGATACCCGCTAGATGCGAGTCGAGGAAGAAGTTGCGAATTGTTTCCTTAAAGACGGTTTTTACGGCGATTCGGAGCTGAGCTTTGAAACAGATTTGACGTGTCGCACTGTATTTCTTGTAAATAAAGCGTTCTTCTTTGAGGAGAAGTCGAAGAGTCTTTATTTCGCGAGTACAGGAGTGCACGAATACGGCGCGATTGCACGGGTAAGGCACGCGAACGACTTTACTGCGAGCGCAACAGGATATATATATAAAAAATATTTTAAAAATAATAAAATTAAAAATAAAAAAGATAATTTTTGCATTGTTTTTTTTTACAAAAAAAAATAAAGCTTGAGGAAATGAGAAAAGTTGCATATATAGTGTTTCGGAACGGCAGAGAATTTCAAAGTCTGAGGCGAGTAAGTTCGAATCTCGAAGTTCTGGTAAAAGTAAACTTTATTGCGTCGGTATGTACATTGTGCGGCGGGCTTTAATTTTTGCTTATCTTATGCCGGCGCACAAGAGCGCCGGACTTCTCAAAAAGCAAGAGCCTGTGTTTTACTGCTTATTTAGATGCTGTAATTTTATCGTCGTTATTATTGACGTCTACGCTCTTTCCCGGAGTTGTGGGGGCCTGATCGAGGGGTAACTCCGGGATCTCAGGGAAGGGCAGGCTGGCTCGCTGGTCTTCGGTTCGCTGTTTCTCTTCGTCTTCTTCCTCGTCTCGGTTTGGGTGCCCACGGTCCTCCAGGCACCCGGCGATAAGGGCCTTCGTGCCCGAGGGTCACCCGGCGCTAGACTCAGTCCTGGCGGGCGTGTAAGCCTTCTATGCGACTCGGGGAGGCTTATCCTGGTCAGCAGCCACCGCGGCTCTGGTGGAGGCGCCAGTCCTGCGGCCTCTGGTCGTCTCGGTGGAGAGAGCCTTCCGGCTCGCCTCCTTGGTCGTGATCGTCGGCGTCCTCTACTGGAGCCTCGAGCAGAGTGGCCCTTCGCTACTACCACCACGGATCGAACGTGTCCTGTTTGACGGATGGGAGGAGCGGACTCCCCCGGGTTCGACAGCAGGCGCTGGTGGTCCCTCGCACTTCGTTCCGAGGAACGGGAAGCGTATTCCGCTCGCTCCAGGTTGATGCGAAATATGGTACTCGACTCAATCGCAGTCTCGACACCCGGTATATGTAACGCCCGGAAAAATATCAATGCGAGAGACGAATGAATTCCTTATGGGCAAGCTCGCCCTTATAAATGTTTCTATTCGAGTTTTAAATGCAAGTAATAACAGCCGCTCCGCGGCGACAGGTGTTACTTGCGCTCGCGGCTTGGAGTGGGGTGGTGCCGTGTCTGTCCGGTTTGGCGGGCTTGAGAGCCCAGAACGGGGTGCTCTCATAGGAGCGCCGCTCGGTGTACGGATCCGAACATACCGCCCGCCTCGTTTGGTAAACGAAATAATTCGTCTTCTCGGATTGACGGTCTTTACGTGACTTGATGGCAATCCTTGCCACTGGACGCGTCATCGTGGTGGCCGCTATTGGGGCAGTCACCACTCGCAGCTGCTGATCGTCGCCAGGGTGAACTTCCGTGATTATTGGTAACGGCCGTAGGTTCTGTGGTGTCAGCGCGTTGCGAATCAGGCAGAGGTCACTGACTTTCACAGTTTCTTGCGAAGCTCTCCATTTTGATCGAGCATGTTTGTAGGCATTCCGTGGACCACCTTCCCCAGAAGTGATCTCGCATCTGCTGCAGGTATTGCCACCGGTTGGTTTTGCTCGCCGTCGTAAGCGTGGGCGCAAGGACGGTTGCTTTGAACAGGAAGGTCTTGTGACCTCGGCCCTTTGTCGAGCGCAGCGGTGTAGGGCCCGTGTCGTCCACGCCGGTGTGTGCAAAAGCCCTCGACACGGCAACCTTCGGAGGTGGAAGGCTTCCAGTCAGTGGCAAGGGGTATGCCGCCCGCCATCGCACATATAAAACACATTGATGGGTGCATTGTTGCACGAGTGCTCGTTTTCTTGGAGGCCAGCGTCTTCGGCGAAAGGTCGCTGGGGTGCGTTGCACGTCCTCGTGCAACGTCTTCTTGGTCTCAAGTGGCGTGATTGTGTTCCGCCCGCCGTCGATGCTCGTTTTGCGATAGAGCACGGCGGCGTAGACGCGCTCAGAGGCGTCAGCGAAGCTGACCGTGTATCTTGATTGTGCAGTTTTTTCGCTGTGTATGAAGCCAAAGGGAAATGCGCAGGCATGATCTTACAGGCATCTCGTGGAACTGGCGCCATGCCTGCTCATCTGCCGCAGGCAGCGGTTGGTCCCATTCTAAGCCCTTGAAGGCGAAGGCGTCTTTTTGGGATCGCCATTCGAGTCCGAGAGTGGCATGGCCCACGTCAAGCTCCCACGAATGAAGTTCTTGTTGACGGTGTTCCGGAAGAATGTCCGTCAGGATTTCGTTCTTGTTTGAGGCCCGCTTTCGGATCGGAACGCCCCCCGCCGAGCACAGGAAAGTGAGTTCTCCGGCAAGTTCCCGAGCTTCCTCTCGAGTGTCCGCTCCACCAAAGACATCGTCGACATAAGTCTCCTCCTCTAAGGCCGCGGCCGCTTTCGGATATGCGGGCCTTTCATCGGCGGCGAGCTGGTGGGTCGAGCGGATTGCCAGGTATGGGGCTAGTCCTTGCCCATGGGTCCCTGTGTTCAACAGTAGATCAATAATGGCGTGGTCGCTTGGTCGCCGCCACACGATTCTTTGCATGTCGCGGTCGACAGGATGCACCAAAATTTATCGGTACATTTTCTTCATGTCGGCTGTTGTTACGTAGCAGTGGAACCGCCATTGCGACAGTACGTCCGGCAGGAAGGGCAGCAGGTTCGGGCCTGTAAGTAGGTGTGAGTTCAGGGACTCTCCGGAGGGCAGCTTTGACGATCCATTGAGCACCACTCGATCTTTGGCGTCCTCGCCTGTCTTCTTGAACACCCCGTGATGCGGGAGATAACATTTATGTACGGCGTGATCGTCTTTCTTAGGCACTTGAATCATGTGCCCGAGTTCTTCGTACTCTTTCGTGAATGCCTCTGAAGGAGGTTGGATCATGTCCCGCCCGCCGTGGCGCACGTGTGTGCGCAGGGGCAGGTTCTCGCGTTTGAACTCTTCCTTGGGTGGTGGCAGAGGATGCTCAGGCTTCTTCTGTTTCAATGTCCTCTGAGCCAGCACCGGGAGCTTTTTGTCGATGGAGCCCTGAAGAGGCGTCACGGCAGTGTGCTGCTCGGCACAGCTAGCCAAGCTGGAAACGAGCCAGCCCAGCGTCGTTTTTTGCGCCGTTGGAGTTGCTGGTCCTCCCTTCCGTAGCCTGTCCTCGACAATGGAGGCGTACACGTCAGCGCCTAGTAGCAGTTCGACCGCTCCTGCGGCTTGCGGATCCGAATCTGCCAGAGAGAGCCCCTCCAAATGGGGCCATTTTGGAAACACTGCTCCGTCGTAAGTGACGTGAGCCGCAAGTCCCGGGATGATAAGAGCCGATACAGTAATGATGGCGTTTATTATCCGCGACTTGATTGTCATTTGGACACGTCCGCGGGCTGTTTCAGCTCGCTTTCCACCGACACCGAGGATGATGGTGGCGGCGGGGACGCAAGAGAGCTGCAAACGTTGGGTGAGGGCCTCTGTCACGAGGGACACTTCAGAGCCCGGATCGATGAGAGCGCGCACCGCAATAAAGTCGTCGTGCGAGCTTCGAATTTTGACCTTGGCGGTGGCCAACAATACCTTGCTGACATGGCTGTCGGCTTGACAAACGTGGAGCGAAGTAGAAGCTGCAACGGCGTTGGTAGCGGTTGCGGAGCAGGCGTTGTGCATCATGCTGTGGTGCCGTTCTTGACAGCACAATTTTGTTTAGAAATGCACTTGGCAAATGCATGCCTTCCGTAGCAATTGAGGCATAATTTGTTTTGTTCCGCAAATTTCCTTTTTTGTGCTGGTGATTTGTGGCGGAAGTCCTCGCAGTAGAGGACGCAATGTTGGCTTTGGCAGAGCACACATTTGTCGGCATCCTTGGGCTTCTGAACCGCTACGTGAGACCGCGCAGAGCGAGGTGTGTCTTGTGAGTCCCTTTTTGTAGCGGGGATTGGCTCGCCCTTTCCCGAATAAAGTGCCTCCAAAGTGCGCACTCGACACTCCAAAAAATTCTTCAGCGTGTCGAGCGATGGCGAGTCAGTAATTCCGTTGACCGCGGTTTCTCATTCCCGACGAGAACGGGCATCGGGCAACTCCACGACAAGGTGCACGAACAAATCACTGCAGTCAGTGATTGGTCGTCCAATGCTTTCGAGAGAGCCCATGGTGTTAAGCATTCCCAGGAAGATTTTTCGTAGGTCGCCTACTGCCTCATTCTTCATTTTAGGCAACGATGAGAATGAGGTAAAGCAGGCGCGCACCAAAAGGCGCGTGTTAGCGTAATGCTCAATAAGCATGGTCCAGGCTCGAGAGTAGCTCTTGGCCGTGGTAGGCAGATTGGGCACAAGGGTCCTGGCTTCGCCTTTTAAGCTCGTCTTGAGATAGTGAAGCCTCTCGACGAGGTATCCTCCAGGGAGGTATCTCTATCCACCATGGAGTGAAAAAGATCTCTGAAGGCGGGCCAGTCCTCGTATGCACCAGAGAATTGTAGTAGTTGGATGCGTGGCAATGTCTTGCGCATCGCAAGACCCTCAGTTGATTTGATGTTCTCTGGTTGGTCGGTGGATTGACGTTGAAATCTTGCCAGCAGGTCGAGAAACGCTGCCTTTTGAGATAGGTAGATCTCCTCAGCTACAGCGTAAAAGTCATCCTTGACGTATTTGTGATCGCTGAGAGCTTTCCAATGTGTAGTCATTATGTCCTCGTGATTCTCCTTGAAAACATTTCAGTTCGTATCATGGCCGGCCATGCGAGCCGTCACGGATCCTGCAGTGATTTAGCGGCTCCTGACTTCTTTAGGTTGTCATAGGCTCTTGCCATTCGCCCGTGCTAACGTCGCACGGCGCTTTCTACTTCGGGCTTCATGCCAATTTATTTAGGTGGGACTTCCTTTCGCCGTGCCTTCTGATTTTATGCTGTGATGAACAGTAGATATAGTAAACGCCGGCTTGGCTATCCGGCTCGAAGGATCATGTTTCGGAACGGCAGGGAATTTCGAAGTCTGAGGCGAATAAGTTCGAATCTCGAAGTTCTGGTAAAAGTAGACTTTATTGCGTCGGTATGTACATTGTGAGGCGGGCTTTAATTTTTGCTTATTTTATGCCGGCGCACAAGGGCGCCGGACTTCTCAAAAAGTGTCTAAAGCAAGAGCCTGTGCTTTACTGGTTGCTTAGATGCTGTAATTTTATCGTCGTTATTATTGATATTGTCTACGTTCTTTCCCGGAGTTGTGGGGGCCTGATCGAAGGGTAACTCCGGGATCTCAGGGGAGGGCAGGGCCGGCTCGCCGGTCTTCGGTTCGCTGTTTCTCTTCGTCTTCTTCCTCGTCTCGGTTTGGGTGCCCACGGTCCTCCAGGCACCCGGCGGTAAGAACCTTCGTGCCCGAGAGTCACCCGGCGCTAGACTCAGCCCTGGCGGGCGTGTAAGCCTTCTATGCGACTCGAGGGGGGCTTATCCTGGCCAGCAGCCACCGCGGCTCTGATGGGAGCGCCAGTCCTGCGGCCTCTGGTCGTCTCGATGGGGAGAGCCTTCCGGCTCGCCTCTTTGGTCGTGGTCGTCGGCGTCCTCTGCTGAAGCCTCGGGCAGAGTGGCCCTTCGCTACTACCACCACGGATCGAACGTGTCCTGTTCGACAGGTGGGAGGGGCGGACTCTCCCGGGTTCGACAGCAGGCGCTGGTGGTCCCTCGCACTTCGTTCCGAGGAACGGAAAGCGTATTCCGCTCGCTCCAGGTTGGTGCGGAATATGGTACTCGACTCAATCGTAGTCTCGACACCCGGTATATGTAACGCCCGGAGGAGTATCAATGTGAGAGACGAATGAATTCCTTATGGGCAAGCTTGCCCTTATGAATGTTTCCGTTTGAGTTTTAAATGCGAGTAATGACAGCCGCCCCGCGGCGACAGGTGTTACTCGCGCTCGCGGCTTGTAGTGAGGTGGTGCCGCGTGTGCCCGGTTTGGCGGGCTTGAGAGCGCAGAACGAGTTGCCGCTCTCATAGGAGCGCCGCTCGGAGTACGGATCCGAACATACAGCGTGTTTCCTAACATGTGAAACACACTTCAGTAGTGAATAAGAAACGATAAAAGAAGTTTATATATACATGCACTATTTGACCTTGTTTCCAAGTTATAGCCATTATGGGCGCTTATGCTTATATCTATCTTAGTCTGCTACTGGTGCGTGTAGAAAAGATTGGCCCATGGATAGTGAATCGCAAAGGAGGTTTACGAAATATGACACATTTATATATCTGGTATAAACATAATGTATTTACATCTATTTACATTTGTTTGCGTGTCAGTGTTGTAGATTTAATTCAATATCTCCCTGGATGGCGACCGATCCGTTCGGATGTTGTAGGCGATCTGAAACAGAGAGTGGCGACTTGCGCCTCTGCCAGGCGACCAAGCGCCGTGATTGGCTGGCGACTCGCGCCTCTGCCAGGCGACCGAGCGCCGTGATTGGCTGGCGACTTGCGCCTCTGCCAGGCGACCGAGCGCCGTGAGTTGGCAAGCGTCTAGCGCTGTGTGCTGAGGCGTCCGTGCGCCGAGATTGGCAAGCGGCTAGCGCTGTGTGCCGGGGCGTCCGGGCGCCGAGGTTGGCAAGCGTCTAGCGCTGTGTGCCGAGGCGTCCGTGCGCCGAGGTTGGCAAGCGGCTAGCGCTGTGTGCCGAGGCGTCCGTGCGCCGAGGTTGGCAAGCGGCTAGCGCTGTGTGCCGAGGCGTCCGTGCGCCGAGATTGGCAAGCGGCTAGCGCTGTGTGCCGAGGCGTCCGGGCGCCGAGGTTGGCAAGCGTCTAGCGCTGTGTGCCAGGCGACCAAGTGCCGTGGTGGTCGGCAAGCGACTAGCGCTGTGGCCGGGCGACTTGCGCCGAATGTGTCAGCTAGCGTCTTGCGCTGTAGCTGGGCGACTCGCGCCGTATGGCTGTGAGCTCGAGACTCTATGCCCTTAGGTGACTGGCGCCTGAAAATATCTGATTCGGTCCCGTAGGGGGTCTCCCTTTATACTAGTTGGTACCGAACTTTAAATTCGAGATAATGCAAGGGCGATGCGACGCCTAGCGGCGTTGCCGCGAACTGCCGGTATTGCAGGCACCGCGCGGGCGTGTGCCGCCGGGGGCGTATGCCGCCACACCATTTTTATGCTGTAGTAATTTACAGCTGCTTACCTTTATACTCACAATAAGTATTATATACGAATTAGTACCCACACAGCAAAATATATCTGAGATACAGCCAGATATTTTTACGGCTACAATTTTAAATCAAATCTGAAATATCTTATTTTCAGATATTCACAAAATATATGCAGGACATTATTACTCGATATCACATTATATCTTTAAAAAAGATATCTCTGCAACATTTGCATACGATTATATGCAAGTCAATTTACAGTTAGTTCTTATATTTTATAATGATTAATTCAAGTTTATTTGTAGCCAATAATACAATCTGACTTGGATGCCGTACCGATTCGTCTCGGCGAAAGCCACACGCCGCGAGGGGACTTAAAAAACTTTTGTTCGGGCGACGCCGGAGATAACGACCGCGGCGCGAAATCAACACGCTGCCAGGGGACTTAGAAGACTTAGCTCGAGTAGCGCTGGAGGTAACGATCGCGGCGCAAGAGCAACACGCCGCAAGAGGACTTAGAAAACTTTTGCTCGGGCGAGCGCTAGTAACATGCGCTGCCGCAATACGGCTACATGTGCCAGTACCTTCTCGTAAGCAAAAATCCTTATCACTATCCTTAGCACTAGGATAAAAGGCGAGCCTATGAAATACTTGGCTCTAATATTTTTCGTGATACCTCTGAGATATCACAGTGCAGAAATAGCAAAGTGCACTAGTACATTTTATGTTCTTTCTGAGACAGAAAATGGATCAGAAGATTTTTGATAAATCATGAAGAATTCTTTTTTTATTCTTCTTCAGATACAAATTAGCGTTCAGATAAAGTTTCATATTGGAAAAGTATCTAAGCATAATTAAATTTATTGCAAATTTTTATGAAAAGAACTTTTTTTATATCTGCCCACACAGCAAAATATATCTCCAAGATATCGAGAAGATATCTGAATGACGGGATATCTGATTGGGCAAGATATCATGAGAATATCTCAAAGACATCTCCAAGATCGCGAAAAGCCATGATAATTTCATCTTCAGATATGATATCTGATTCTGGATATATATCGGATATTTATACCTCATTAAAAACAGATATGTTATATATAATATATACAATATAGTAATATCCCAGGTAGCAAGATGTCGTCATTATAACGTCATTTTTAAGTCATTAACATGACGAAACTGACGTCATAAAAGACGTCAAAAACGAAGTCATAATGACGGCTATAAGTCACAGACCGATGACGTGATACTTATGATGTCAAAATCACGGCACAACTATGTCGAAAAACGTACGTCATTTCACGAATATTATTTAATATAAAAATATTATCATACAACATTTATTATGGCTGCGTTCGGTTTGGGCGCTCACGCGCTGTAAGCATCGCTCTATCATTGTGCAACGAAGATAAAATGACGCTTACCAGCGCGTGAGCGCCCAAACCGAACGCAACCTTTATTTATTTTAAATTTTTAATATATATTTATTATGCATTATGCTAAGGAAATAAGGATTTAACGGATTTGATGGCTCGAAGAATAATATAAACAATTTAGAAGCTTCTGAGTATTAGTTCCTGCAAATCTTTGTTTATAAATATGTATTATGTAGCACATTTTTTAAATGTTTCTATTTTTATGTGGCATTTTTACTTAAAATAAACTTGTAGGAAATTACATCGCATCTTTACTTAACACATCACAGAAAATAAATTGGTCAGAAATTACATGACATTTGTTTTATTATTATAGCAAATGACCTTATACATATATAGAATTATATATAAGTTAAGTTACATTTATCATCACAGAAAATAAACTTACATAGTCAATTATACGTATGTACGTTAACATATATATGCATATATCATAAAAACATATAATTATTTGTGTGTTTAATTTAAAAACATAAAAATGAAAATTAAAATAACAAAATATACATTGAAAATATATAGATAATAGAAAACGCAACAAAATATATAAATATATATATGTAAAATTTTTATGTATATATTTTTTGTGTGTACTTTTATATTCCAAGTTATACAAACATCCATAAAAATGCTATAAAAATTATTTAGTACAAACCATGTGAATTATAATTTTTTGCAGGACGACCATATGAATTAGAATTTTTTGTAGGACAACCATATGATTTAGAAATTTTTGGAGGACGTTCAAATATACTATCTGTTTGTTCTTCTTCACTATTACTACTGCTCTCGCATAAACGTTTTGGTTTTTTTATTTTTCTAATTTGTGAATATGATTCCGCTTCTGTATTAAGATCGCTTGTAACTTCTGCTACAGAAAGTTTTTGTTTGGCTAGATCTAAATTGTCTGTAAAGAACAAAATAAATTTTTAGGTTAAAGAGATACATTTTTAATTAAATCCATTTTATTAAAACAAAGGTTTTAATATATCTTTCATTTACGATTTTATATTATTCAATATCCAATGTAACTATTATAAAAGAATATAGAAAAACAAGAAGTATAAAATTAGTTGTTCGGTTTACGCAATTATAAACACTGTGATAAAAGGACGTAACAGCTTTGCGCGTATTTTAGTTAGCAAAAAGAGTCGATCACTATTTCTGCTCATTGTGAACTGAACTAACCTATATCTACGTCTAAAATAGTAAATATTATATGAGTAATTATGTTACGTTCTTACCGGATTCAAAGAAATTACGGGCTATTCCGTAAATCTGCCATGTGTTTTCATTAATATCTTCTCCCCTTTTTAATGCACGCATAAAAGTTACATTGTCTTTATAAGGTGGCCAGAATACTTCCTTTTTACGTGGCGTTATCCATTTAGTATGCACAATTGCTAGGCCACCCCCATCTGCTTCATTAAATTCTATTACTTTATACATTGTTCCGTTAATAAACACTTTTGTCAAAATCACACTATCGACGATATAAAAATATAAGAAGACAGACCGCTTCTTCTTCTTCTTTTTTGGCCATGCAATGGATTTCGCTGCGTAGCTTAGGTCCTATACATACGCGCGTAGGTTAGATCCTATACATACGCGCGGACTTTTCGCGCATGCGCAGATTGCGAATCGAGTAGCTCAGTACCATCTATTTTGTTACTCGTCAGAATTAATTCAATTAATAGTGAAAGCGCGGAAGAAAAAGCTATGTTCTACTAATATATACTAATATATACTTATTTACAATTATTACCCACATAGCAAATAATATTGCAGAAATATTGCAGCAATATTATTTTTCCATTGCAATATTACAATGAAATATAGCAGAAATATTGCAGTAATATTACTGCAATATCTCAGTAATATTAAAATGTCCGCGCAAATGAATATCAGTAATATTACTGATATTTATTTCAGTAATATTACGTAATATTACTGCAATATATCAGTAATATTACTATAATATTTGCGTAATATTTGTATAATATTGCTAGGAATTAAACCATTTTAATAATTTTTATTCAATTTTATTGAATTATTTTTTTTTACATACAATATTAAAATAATATTGATATTGTTAACGCAATAATATTATTTGTGTAATATTAGATAATAGAGGAAAGTCCCTTATTATGAGATAGGATCCTAATATGAGATGGCGGGGTTTCTTCATGATGAGATCAACAGATGGGGCCTATATAGAGCCTTTTAGCTTAACAATCTCATATTAGGATCCTGTCTCATAATAGGGGACTTTCTCTATTTATTATTGCTACAAATTAAATTATTTTAATGAATTTTATTAAATTTTATTAAATTGTTATTTTTAATAATAGTATTACATACAATAATAAGAAAATAATATTGATATTATCTTTCTATCTCTTTCTTCTTCAAAACTGCTCCATGCTACTCTGCACTGTATGAATTTCCACTGATAAAGAGTGACGTAACACTATAACATAATATAAAAACTGTAATTATTATTATTTATATCTGATTATACAAGGTGAGTTTTATTTTGTGTGCCAATTACCTTCGCTAATTATCTAAGAAAGTAATTGGTTTATTGGAAAAATGTTTCAGATAAAAGTTGGAGGGTTCATAGAGGAATAATGGATAATCTTATTAGATTTTGAATCTGGAACCCATGTTGAGCCCAGTAGGGTCCAAGTCAAATTTTTTAAATAAAAACTCCCATTTTTTATTACATCATCTTTTTCTACTAATTAATATAAACAACTTTTGTCTGAAACATTTTTTATCTGCCTTATACTTTTTGAGATATTCAAGAAAAATTTGGTAATTTTTTTAATATTTAGTTTATGATATCTTGATAAATGCTTGTCGGAAGGAAAAATGATACAAGACTTTTTGACTTGATATGGTCTCAAGAATAACTGCTATTGCAATAATATCCCAATTTTTTTAAATATTTGTGTATACATTTCCTTGAAGCTTTCATGTGTACACAATTATTTAAAGAAATTAGAATACTATTGCAACAGTATATTCTTGAAACCAAATCAAGTCAAAAAGTCCTGTACCACTTTTCATTCCGACAAACATTTATTGAGATATTGTAAGCTAAATATTGAAAAAAATCCCAAGTTTTCCTTGAATATCTCAAAAAGTATAAGGCAAATAAAAAAATGTTTCAGACAAAAGTTGTTCATATTAATTAGTAGAAAAAGATGATACAATAAAAAAGGGGTTTCTATTTAAATAATTTGATTTGGATCCTATTAGGCTTCACACAAGTACCGGACTCAAAATCTAATAAAATTGTCTATTGGTCCTCCTTGAACCCTCCAACTTTTATCTGAAACATTTTTCCAATAAATCAATACTTTCTGAGATAATTATAGCGGAGATGATTGGCACACGAAATAAATCACCCTGTTTATTTCATACATAATTACATATTCAAACATAAGAGTACGGGGTTAAGTATGACGTGTTCCGATATTGACTGTCTATACTGAAAATCTATGGTTAATGTTATACATACACTTTAGATTTTCAGTACTGGATATTAAAATATTAGAACGCAGTTTATACCAAGTTTAAATTTTTCTTACTTATGTATCTAATAAATAAAGCTGTCGCTCAGAAGAGTTTGATAGAAATCAAACTGCTTGGTGCTGCTCTGCGTGAACTTCCACTGATGGAAAGCAACGTAACACTGTAACATAATACAAAAACAGTAATTATTATTTACATCTAATTATATATTTTAAACATAAAAGTAGGTTAAGTATGAATCTGTATTCCGATATTCACTATCTATGTATACTGAAAATCTGTAGTTAATGTTACACGTATACTTTGGATTTTCAGTATTGACGATTAATATTGTAAAGCATGATTTATATCAGATTTAACATTTTCTTACTTACGTATCTAATAAATAAATCGTTTGCTCTTCTATCAAACTACTTGGTGCTGCTCTGGACTGCATGAACATTCACTGATGGAAAGCAATACTGTAACATATAGCATAAGAACAATAATTATTATAAAATCACGTAAATGATTAAATAATCATGGTTAAATTACTTAATTGATGATTAAACTGCTTTTTAGGAGATTTGGGATCGGCATATTTCTATCACGTATCTCCAACTGAGGGCTCTAGTTGGATTAAACTGTTAAAAATTTTGAGGTTAAGTTAGCATCAAGATTTAAGTATGAAGCCGTTAATAAATAATTTCATTAGAGACTCGTTCAATAAGGTTACAAAGGCAAATATATGTATTTTAAGATGGTCATTGTAATGATTTTTATTAACGTGGTTTTTGCAGACCATGCCACATTATCTCTATTTTTGAATTTAACGACAAATCGCCAAATATACATGTACAATGTACATATTAGTAACAATTATACAAAAATACTTTTAAAAATATTTGTGTGAACAATATTTATTAAATAAAGAAAAATTACCTGAAATTAAAACGATTGTTTCTGTGCGGTGTCGTACTACGTGATTGCGTGGTCCCACGGAGTCTTGCAGGTGACAGCGAGAGAAGACCGGCAATGGTGGGGGTCGGTGCTGCGACCAAGTGCATGGCCACACACACTAACGTTCTTCCCTCCACTTAAAGCCCAGTCTACATAGGTTGCAGTTTACAAAACGCAAGACACACGCATAGTCTACATGTCAATCTAACCTCTCTGTGTATAGAGGTTAGACTTTATGGCTTCTGCACATAGGACGCGGAAACGCTTGCCGCGCGGCAGCGTCCTGTGTGCAGAAGCCATTACGCACACAGAAACGTTCTGTTTATCCGTGTGACAAACTCGTAATTTGAAAAGTTTAATATTAATTATATAAGAAATATAAATTTTAAATTTTATCCATTTATTTTATTTTACTTGCTGGCTCTTAATTAAAAATTAATTGTATATATAATTACCTTTTATTATTACAAAACAAATAACAAGTTATAAAATACCACTTATAAAATGTGTCTTAATCACTTTTATTCTCTGAAAGTACAAGTCAGTCTCTTTTGATTCCATCACACATTTTTTGATTCAGATTTCTCTTTCTTTTAGTAAAAAATTCTTTAACTGGTATATATTATCTGTGCAATACGTATGATTGTGTGATATCTTAATAACGTCTTAATGACGTTAATAAGATGTCATTAAAATGTCATTTGACATTATTTTGCTACTTAAAGTATTATATTTCAACAATATATTGCAGCAATATTACTGTAATATTTCAATATTATTTAAAAACCTGTAATACATCAGTAATATTTCTGAAATATTTCATTGTAATACGTAATATTTCTACTATATTGCAATATTACTGCAATATTTCTGTAATATTACGTGCTATTATTATACTTAATTAAAACTTGTAATATTAATATTAATCATTGTATATGACTTAAAAATGACGATAAAATGACGATATTTTTATGACGACAATATATCGTCACAAATATTACGTTTATTTTACGTCATTATTTAGTCCACTGACGTCAAATGACGAGAAATGACCTTAAATCGACGTTATAATGACGACATCTTGCTACCTGGAATTCAATATTATTGTATCTGGTATTAAATTATATACAATATTAAGGGCTCTGGATACCCAGGTCAGCCATCTTGAATTGAGAGATGAAATATGGACAATTCTTACGAAAGATCTCAAATAAGAAAGAGTCACCGTACGATTGAATATAAGCGCTCAAATGAAAGATGAAAGCATATTGTATGTTTACCTGCTCATTAATTTGCTGGTCCTAATATAGAAAGTGTAGTAACAGTGCAATGAAAAATTGACAGCTGATGCGGTCGGCGTAGCACTGTTCTGGAAAATGGTTTATGGCACTTTATTGGATTATTGTTTGAAGCAATAGACAGCACATTGACATAACCAACAAACTAAAGCTCAATGACACACAATTTTTAGTACGATTAATGAGTTATTTTACCAATGAGATCTTCCGCAAGACAATTGTCCACTGTTTTCCGCCGCGAGCCATTCGAGAGAGTCGAGAGTCGACTGGTGGGGCACACGCACACAAGAGAAAGAACGTATCTAAAGGACACAGGTACGTGCTTTCTCTTGTGTGCGTTTCCCCCACCAGCCGACTCTCGAGTGACTCGCGGCCACATCGCGGCGCTCTGTATCAAGCTACGAAGCTTCCTCCAGTAGGTGTCGTGCCACTCGACCGCTGTATTTTCCGTGACTATCCAGGGCCCTTAAGGAATAAATGTCAGGTGTCATGAAAAAGATGTTCTTCACAAAAAATTATTTAATAAAACAGTTTACAAAAAATATATAATTATATCTATCTCTTATACATTTTAATATCACAGCATATTATATAATATGATAATAAACTTTAGTCACGTGAAAAAACAAAATTAAAATTAATAATGTTGTATAATGCAAAGCATTACAATGCATAATATATAACTAAAATCTTTTTTATATTCTGTATTACTGTGAGGAAAAATAAAAATATTACTTCTAATGCATAAAGCGCAATACTACATTCGTCAATTTTTTTTTAATGACATTATAGGCTACTATGATGAATCATCTGAGTCTTTGACATAAGGAACTAGTTTTTTATTATTAATATCGGGAAGGTGCTCGTTACTGTCATCTTCCACATCAGTTAAAGAAGCTTCACTTTGTTCACCACTTTCATTCAAAATAGAGGTTTCTTCCGTTTCAGACATATGTTCATGAAGATCTGGGTTTCTTTCATTCTGTTGCTTTGCTTCCCATCTGTCAAGAATAAAAAAAAATTAAAATTAACATAAACAAAAAACGAGATTAATACAGTAAGTTACTTACGTTTTAGCTCGGCCAATTGACGAAAAAACTCTTTGATACCTGTAATAACATCTTCCTCAGTAGCATCAGGTGCAACCATTGTATCTATATGTTTAGTATGCCTAGTTGCACCTACACAGATAAAAATAAACATAATCAAATGGCTGTTCTATTGTTTAGTCTAATTCCACATTGTTTGCATTTTGTACATTCATAAAAAGCATTGTGACCACATATTTTTAAAACAAAAGATTTTGCTGGAGCATCGCAACAAAAAAAACCAACCTTTACAATAATTAAACGATTATCGATTAATAAACCTGTTGAGGATTATGTGAGGATGTCTGGGACACCCTTATCAGAAGGGTCGACGGTTCACCGGGACACTCAATAACGCACTCACAAGTTCTCTTTAAACAGCAGTATATTTCAACAATGACAGTTTAAGTTAGATTGCTCCAACGGGCCGACGACCCGTGCAATAATGGCGACCGGAGCAGCCGTGTCGTGTTGTGACGCACGCAGGAGAACGGATATCTTGAAGCGGAAATCTTGATATACGCGTACCGAACGGAGATCTTGAGGCGTGATGTGAATCGTACGGAGATCTTGAGCGCGCCGTAACGTAGACGCTCGACGCGTCGCTGAGAATAAGCCGTTGGACTCGCGAGGAGATTTGCTCCCTTTTTCGCGCCCAGCTCGCTCCACGTTTATGGGAGGCCGGTTTGACGATCGACGTGATTACGTTCGCCTTGCGTGGTCAATGTGGACCCGTTTATGCGCGAGAGATAGTCTCGTCTCCTATCGGCTCGGATAGGTCTGTCTCGCAGGTCCGTCGAGCTCGAACTGACGTTCGCAGAGCACGAGAGAAATCGAATTCGGCAGCGGTGCCGGTATGCGGAAGTATGGCTCGCGCGTGATCCTATTGTCGTTGACACGGGAACGCGCGAGCCGTACATGTTGTTGTTAGACGCGAACGTCTTAATAGACGGTTAAATTCCGGAGTAACGACGATTCCGGAACAAAACCATTTTGACATAAATCTTTTAACTCATCAACAAATTCTCTCAAAAATATATTACTACATTCTGGTTTTGAATACCCATGATATATACCAACAGGGAAAACATTTGAAGAACCTTCAACTGAACATAATATAGGCCACAACGTACTTGATGAAGATAAAGATATTGGTACACCATCAATATTAAATGTCAATTTTAATTCTGTGATATTCGTGTCATTGTATAAAATACGAAGTTGTTTAGCAAGGCCATTGTGCCAATACCGTCCCGGTGGCACACTGCGAAGTACAATTAATTTTAGTGATGTTTTCATTAAAGTTCTTGAATCTTTAGGTAATTTTTTGTCTGGGCACTCAGAATTTAAAATTGTAAGCAAAGATCGTAGTTGATGATGATTTATTTTAGTATCTAATGCCCACTGTGCAAGTTTATCCTCAAAAGATAGAGTTTCACAATGAATATTAAATTCTTTGTCAAAATTGTCACTTTTAACATAATCATTGTCATAATCCATTTCATTGCATTTCGCACAATGCTGGAAATATTTTTCATTGTGAAAGCATTCTCCACAATGAAGAAAGCATATATATAGATTACATTTTTCACATAAGTCATGTACTTGAAGATATTTATCATAGGATAACTCATTTGATATTGCAGATAAATCCAAAGCCACAGAACAATCTGGAGTAATATTATTACCATGGAGACATAAATCATCATGATTATTATTTCCTTCTTGCTCATAATGCATACGATTTCAATTACATTGATCCGTCTCATGATAAGAAGAGGAAACAGAATGTTCTATATCATATTTTATTCTTTGTGTTGCGGCAGAAAAGGAAAGAGTGCTACTTTTGTTACATTTAACAGCTCTATTTAGTAATTGCTTTCGATACTGAGGTGTCCAGTCATACATTGATTTTCGCATAATTAATCTTACGTTGATCTCTTAATAAGGATGTGTACAGCTTCGACAAATAAATATAACGATAATTAATTACATTACAATTATGGCTCGTCTACAATAGCTGTAAAAGTATGCATGGCAGTAAAACGTGAGCAGTAAGCTATATTGGCCAACCACAGTCGATTATTCGTGAATTGTAAAAATCCCATTAGTCAACAGCTTACTGCTTACGTCTTACTGCATACTGTTGCGGCTATTGTAGACGAGCCATTAAGTTTAGGTTATGTTAGGTTAGCTTTTGTCAACAGACTAATAAACGATAAGATTTTAATATTTACGATATATTGATAACTAGTAAAGAATTTTGTTTTATTATGGCTATATTTTTTGATATTTTAGACTTTCATGATCCTCTTCTAAAAAGGAGATGTAAAGTTTATTGTTGGCGCTTTTCCGCGATGCCGATTGGTTCTCTTGCTGCGCTTACTTCATTTGCAGCTGTCATTGTATATTTTGACAGTTGTATGTAGGGGTTAATAGTGTAATAGTAATAGTATAATGTTAAAGCTAAATAGCGCGCGCGAAGCGCGCGTCTGTAGTGTCTAGTGTAGTAAAATGCGCTTATCTGATGTCACGTTTTTCATAGGCAAAACGTCGGAATTAAATTCATGAAGGACGCGGCAGCATCTTGGAAGCCAGATCAGGCTATAGTTTTTTATACCACAATTTATTATTTTGTAAATTACGCAGTAATACTTACATCAATTGTAATATAGGAAGTCGATGGTATAGAGAGTCAGATGCACGAATATAGCCGACGTGACCGTTGAAACGTGACTAGCGAAAACACATGGACACACATGGAGGAGTCAACGGCATTCAACGGTCGCCCCTAGTCGCCCTTCATGCGCATGTGTGATTACGTCACAGCTCTAAAGCGGGGAGCACACACTTCTGCACAACGTATAATGCGTAAGCATAAGAAAATTGATTGGTCCATATACATGTACATAAGGAAATAGACCAATCAATTTTCTTATGCTTATGCATTATGCGTTATGCAAAAGTGATTAAGCCCAACACATGACATATGCATATATCATTCTCCCTCTATTTAACATTGGCCGTATTCAGGAAACAACTGTTGAGTGAGCGGTCAGTGCTTCTTTAATATGATTGGTTCTTACCTTTGATTCTTCTCCGGATCTAAGTGTAAGAACCAATGATAATGAACGCTCAATCAACAGTTGTGTTTCCTGAACGCGGCGATTAAGTGAGAAATAAAGACCAAAGAGAATGAGTGTTCGTGTCGACGCTATTATTAAATGAATAATATATGTGTACAATATATGCTTTCCGGGATATATGATCGAGTAAAATAAATAAATAAATAATATGTTATATATATTATTTATTTATTTATTTATATATATATATATATATATATATATATATATATATATATATATATATATATATATATATATATAGGCCGGTATTCATAATCAATAGATCTTACATATTTCAGATCGTCTAAAGTTTATCTTAAGATGCTGTACAGATTGTTTTATTGGTTACGAATAAACTTGAGTTGATCTTTATAAAATATGTATATAATAATTAGATCTGTGTGTTTTGAACCGGCCATATATTTATATACAAATTGTGAATGTTTCAGAGATATCTTTTTCAAAGATATAATGTGATATCGAGTAATGATGTCGTATCGATATTCTGTGAATATCTGAAAATAAGATATCTCAGATTTGACTTGAAATTGTAGGCATATAGATATCTGATTATATCTCAGATATATTTTGCTGTGTGGGTGAAGAAAGATTCAGAATTGGTGACATAAAAATGAATTTCTTTTGAACTCTTAAGAGACATTTTATTAAGAGTTATTTATTTCATAAATCGAGAATTTGGAAAGAATTCTTTTTTTCTTCTTCCTATTTAGGTTGTATATAACATATCTGTTTTTAAATAAGGTATAGATATCCGATATACATGCAGAATCAGATATCATATCTAATTGTAAGATAAAATTATCATGGCTTTTTATAATCTTGCAGATGTCTTTGAGATATTCTCATGATATTTCGACAAGTGTTGCACAATCAGATATTCTGTTATACAGATATCTTCCAGATATCTTGGTGATATATTTTGCTACATGGGTAGTTATACTGTTATAACGTTTTCTAAATATAAAAATTTAATTTATTAAGTAAAACAAAATTTATTTACAAATAACTCAATATTTCTTTTCTAAGCATTCATTCCGATAATTTTAGTAATGCAATTTAATAACTATTTTTACCTATTTTTACAGCAAAGAACAATATAAAAAAAGCGCGACAACTTTTGAGTTATAAGTGCTATTAGATATGGAATAAAAAATTTGAGAGTTGTATAAAAGTAAAATATGTTTATCGTTAAACTTAAAAATATATATATTTATATATACAAGTATAATTATATTTATCTGCATCCAATAATCCGATCCAAAATCTAATCCAATGTAATCTAATCTAACTTTTGTTAATCATCTGTATATGAGACGTTCCACGTTAACCGGATCACCGCTGCGTCCAAAAATTTCCGCAATGGAATGAGACGTGTGACAGCTCAAAATGTTCGTCAGGACAGCGCCTTTCAAAAGCTATGTGGCCTTTCCGAAAAATGCAATATGGCAGTGCCAATATGGCGCTGACAATCTGCTGACGTGGTCCCTGATTGTACGAAATCTTTGATTTACGTGCCAAAACCACCTGGAATGACTCCAAAATCACTATTGGAGAGTTCTCAAAGCCGGTGAACATTAATCCGTACCTAAATTCTCAAAACTTTATATGGCGGATCTAATATGGCGACTATATATCTCAATCCACCGTTTATCACAATATGTTCTTTTCCACCGTGAAGATTACTCAAAATGTCTTCTAATTTCTTATCTGGAGGTTTGTAAAGTCAATGAATATGATCTTGGAGTTTGGAAGTATGCGTAATACAAGATGGCAAATCCAATATGCTAGCGAAAACACCTGCAGTTTCGTTATAAACTCAGCTGAAGCGGAAGAAAACTCAAAATAGCTCAAAGTCGACCACGTGTGAAGCAATGACGTTAATGACCATGAGTTTGTAGCCAGACCCATACAGCATGAAATATTTCATGAATGTTCTATAAATATTCTTTAGAATATTCATGAATTTTCTATGAATAATCTATAAATGTGCAAAGAACGTGTAATGTCCCGCTTTGAATATCCTTAGAAATTTCTGTAAATATTCTCGAATAATCTACAAATGTTTTATAAATATTTCCGCATAATCCATAATTTTTTTATATATGCCAAATATATTTATTAAACATTTATAAATTATTTTAGGAACATTAAAAATGGGGTATCGCATATTCTGTATACATTTATAAAACAATTATAGGATATTTGTTAATATTTGTGAATTTATTAAAACAATCTTGGAATACAAACATTTTTCTTAATATATTTGGGAATATTTACAAACATTTGTAGATTATTCGAGAATATTTATAAGATCTTTGAAAAATCTTTTAGAAATATTACTTCAAAAAATAAAATATGTTTAACCCAATCAGCAATAATTGTGTGTTTCATGTTTAAAAGATTTTTTTAATATCTGTAAAATAATATAGGTACATCTTGATATTTGAAAATTATACATATCTTGCGAATGTCATACTCTTGCTTCGCCAGAGACCTGCTTACATTAGCCCTCAACTGAAATTTACTTACGAGTTAGTCTCACCATCATGTGCCGCCTAACGGCGCCGTTCCAAACTAACACGGAAAGATGCTACTATGCATCTTTTAATTAAGAATATTTCATAATATTTTAAAAATATTTAAAAATAAATTATAGAACCAATAACACAAATATTTTTAAATATTTTGGAACGAGATTATAAAATAAAAAATATATAAATTTAAATTAATATTTTAAAAATATATTTCAAATATTTAAGAAAATATTGTCTGGGTGATAAAAAAGAACATTTTTATAAATATTTTTTAAAGATTCTTAAAATATTCTTAAAAATGTTATCACAAAAGGTTTTTTAACTTTTTTAAAATATTCCTAAAACCATTTTAAAAAATTTCTTGTAATATTTTTATAGAAATATTCAGAAATATTTTTTAAAAACATTTTATGCTGTATGGGTAGGTTCGAAGTTAAAGGGGAGACTGTGGTAAATCGCTTATAGTAATCACGACGATTAACGTAGATACTAAATTTTTATCAAATTTTACGGGAGACCAGTGGCAACTTTCTACCTGTATAGATACATACCTGCTTGTGCAGATACTCTATCCCATACAGCATGAAATATGCAAGAAATGTACTATAAACAATCTATAAATATTTTAATATTCTACGGGTCATTCAGAATATTCTGTAAAAGTTCTATAAATATTCCATAAAATGTTGTCTATTCAAAATATGCATAGAATATTCTACAAATATTCTAATAAATGTAGTACATTTAAAAAATGCATAGAATGGTCTATAGATATTTTGACAAATATAGAATATTTGGAATATTTATAGAACATTTTGTTAATATTCTTAAACATTTATAGCATGTGCTATGAATATTCTAAAAAACTTTTCTAGAATTGCTATGAATATTTCAATAATAATCTGTAAACATTGCGATGAACATAAAATAATCAGAATATTAATAGAATATTTTTTACATATTAGTAGAATATTTTTAAAATAATCTATAAACATTTTAGGAAAAATATTAAAAACATTCTAACTATTCTAGGAATATTTAAAGAATATTTTGGAACATTATATAAATATTCTGGAAAACATTAATAAAATTTTTTTAGCAATTTTTCTGCAATATTTATAGAATATTTCGTGTTTTTCTTGAAGTATCTACAATATGTTATGCATATTTCAAGAATATTTTATGAATATTCTGCAAACGTTTTGCGCATATTCAACCCTGCATTAAAATAATTATATTTATTCCAAAACATTTTTATTAATGTTGATTTCTACGGTTGACAGATACTTATCATATTTGTTTTCTTATTATCTCGATTGTTATGGAGGTTTTAGGGTTGAATATGCGCAAAACGTTTGCAGAATATTCATAAAATGTTCTTGAAATATGCATAACATATTGTAGATACTTCAAGAAAAACACGAAATATTCTATAAATATTGCAGAAAAATTTCTAAAAAGTTTTTATTAATATTTTCCAGAATATTTATATAATGTTCCAAAATATTCTTTAAATATTACCTAGAATAGTTAGAATGTTTTTAATATTTTTCCTAAAATGTTTATAGATTATTTTAAAAATATTCTACTAATATGTAAAAAATATTCTATTAATATTCTGATTATTTCATGTTCATCGCAATGTTTACAGATTATTATCGAAATATTCATAGCAATTCTAGAAAAGTTTCTTAGAATATTCATAGCACATGCTATAAATGTTTAAGAATATTAACAAAATGTTCTATAAATATTCCAAATATTCTATATTTGTCAAAATATTTATGGACCATTCTATGCATTTTTTAAATGTACTATATTTATTAGAATATTTGTAGAATATTCTACGCATATTTCGAATAGACAAAATTTCATGGAATATTTATAGAACTTTTACAGAATATTCTGAATGACCCGTGGAATATTAAAATATTTATAGATTGTTTATAGCACATTTCTTGCATATTCCATGCTGTATGGGGAATAGGGAACACCAAACTATTGAAGCACTTTTGGACCTATTACTATTCAGTATCAAAATTTTACATTGAGCACAGTCAAGTCTTCTTTGTGAGATTATACAGCACCTTAGGATATTCGAATTCCTGCTATTTCTAGGTGTCCTTCCAGTCGCTAGGTGATTATCATTACGACAAGCAGTTTTTCATCAGTTGTTTTCACGACTGTTTGTGGCGAACTGTTGGTTTTCCCTATTGTGGCTATAAACGCATGGTCATTGACGTCGTCGCTTCACACGTGGTCGACTTCAAGCTAAACGTCACTATACAAGATGTTTTAGAACCCTTGTTACAAACTATGAGAGGTGGTAAGATTCGATAAAAGCATCTTTTTTATTAAGCAACTCCTGTCCTTTGACGTATTCTTAAGGAGCTATGCGTCCTGGAATCCTGGCATCCGTCGGTAGGCAATCCAACGGTAAGGGGCGGTAGGCAATCCAACCTGGACCAACAACACCACAAAAGATATTCAAAGTGTCTTTTCCTTACTTCATTGTACTTATTACATCTGCCACCTTACATTTTCAAAAATGAAAGAATTGTTCCTGATTTGGTGAACGCTTTATTGATCTGGTCAATCAGTTCCTCCCTAATGTCAAGGGGGGTGACGTATTTACATAGTATTTTTGACATGCCCCTAGTGGTAAAAATCAAGAAGGTTGAGGTCAGGAGAGCGTGCATATCATGCGATAGGCGCCAGGACGCGTTGCCGTGTCGGAGGACAGAGGTTGCTTATAATAAAAAACGAAACTTTCACTGAATTCTATCATCCCTCAAAGTTTGTAACAAGGGTTTTGAAACATCCTGTATATGACGCACCTCTAAACAACTGTTTAAGGTAAAACATTATACTGATTCTTTTCTGTACTCTGAAAACGCACTATTAAGAATGTCTTGAATTGTTTTGATCTGCATTTATTTCATTAAAAGAACGGTCGCATTTTTTAATCGTGTTCCGTGGTCGAGTTGCGCGTACAGTAGTATTGCTCCACGTTCAGCTCAGTTCTAGCTAGAAGGTTGTAGTGCTTGTTTCGAAGCTTTGTAATATATTAATAAATTATTTACTGTTGCTTGTAGTTAGACGAGGTGGTGAATTGTCCGATAAACCCTGTCCGCAGTCAAGAGCTCGAATGCTGGCCAATCCACGCGGCGAAACACCTAACATTGCTTCGGCGGTGGCATGGACATTGCCGTGAAACGAACCATCTCGTTGTTGCTGATTGATCAGCCAGGTTAAGGCTGCAGATCTATTCCAGTTATCGGCCGGTTCATTTTCGACTTCTTCTAGCGCTTGCATCACCAACACGGTATTACGCAGGTCACCGAAACTGCCGTCATGCCTTTGCTGTCGCGCCAGCTCCATTGACGGTTTACGAACGATGTGATGAAGGTTGCGATGCCGATGATCTTGAACGATACACCGCAGTGCCAGGATCAACATCGCGATAGTATCTAAAAGTTTTATTCATTAATAAAAGTTTATAGTCATGTAAAGAATCTAAGCAGTACAAAATAAGAATAACATTAAAATATAGAATTTATGAAAATTTTATGAGTTCTGAAAAACGCTGTATCTCCGAATCTTTTGAGGTACATACAAACTACATAACAAGCACTACAAACGAGTACGAACAAAATACATTAACCATTTTTATTTTGTGTAAAGTTGGGCGCCAGGTTCACATCATCATCAGTGCAACGCGACCGGCGCTGGCGGCTCGCAGTTTCGCTGATCGCGCGCAGCTAAATAAATTTTTTTCCTAGCATATAGAACAAAACTGCATTATCATGCATTTTTTCTGTAAATAAAACCTTTCCGCTAAAAAAAGTTTTATGTCCACTAGTGGAAAAATAAAATGAGTTTTATAACTTATATTTTTTATACAAAAAAAATTAATTTTTATACCAGTGGATAACTTTCGAAATCCTGTATATTTTCTACATTTAAGAAATTATTCTATTTGTTAGTTCAGAAGTTATAGCTGAAAGATGAAAATTTGGTTGAAAAAACGATTTTCGAGGGCTGATTTCACTCCTTAAACATGTTGATAAAAAAATATCGAATATTTTTACCCTTTCTACAAATGCACCAAGTTTTATTAAAATCGGAGAGGAACATCTGGGAGATTTTTCTTGTTAGTTACCGTTTGAGCCGGACGAGGTTGTCATTTAAAATCATGACTGTCTTTTGAATACATTGTTGTCTTAATTATATATAAGTACGGAAATTTTGCTTTTTGTATATGCGCAAATATATAACACTACATGAAATTATATATAACTAGCTAGTTACCCGGGCTTCGCCTCGGAGGACATATGTAATAAGACACGCAAATACTCTCTCTCTCTCTCTCTCTCTCTCTCTCTCTCTCTCTCTCTTTAAAATGCTATAAATTGAAAAATATTACTTTTTTATCGACTGAAGTTCAATTCCATCGTATGCAATTCTTTGAGATTCGCTCAATTATTTCCTAAAAAATTGAAAAGTTTCTGTAACCGATTACCAAAAAGATACCGGTTCCTAAAAAGATCGGTAACAAAAAACTATACAGTTTATAGCACTCCCCGGGAATTTTCCGAAAAATTCGAAAAACTTTTGATACCGATTTCCAAAAAGATCGGTAACGAAAAATTATACACTTTATGGCACTCTCCGGGAAATTCTACCCCTATTTCATATACATTTGGTAAAAATTCGGCCCATTGGTTTCCGAGATCATCGAGGACAAGCAATCAAACCGACAAACTCTGTCTCTTTATAATAATAGTATAGATCATATAAGATTTATATATACTTCCATATGAATCTTATATGTATCTTCATACATGAGTGCATACATGATCTATTGTTACCCACACAGCAAAATATATCTGAGATATGGCCAGATATCTTTATGCCTACAATTTTAAGTCAAATCTGAGATATCTTATTTTCAGATATTCACAGAATATCTGCAGAACATCATTACTCAATATCACATTATATCTTTGAAAAAGACATCTCTGCAACATTTGCATTCGAATATATGGTCGATTTATAATTAGCTCTTATATTTTATAAAGATCAACTCAAGTTTATTCGTAGCTAATATGTCACGTGACTTCCAGCCAAACAAATATTGTAAAGACCTCCGGCAAAATAAATATTGTAAAGACGCACACGATGTCACCTAGCACGCTGAGGCAAAAGCCGACGGCTCGTCAGAACGATCGTAGCTATGACGGACGACACGTCAAAGCAGGAGAGCGACGTCCTCGCGGAAATCGCGAAGATCCTCGGCAAGGATACTACGGAGGAGTACGACCCGGCCAACCCCGGGATCAACCAAGGGTGAGCCACCCTATACCGAGGTGAGCCCGACACGACGCCACCCCTGCCGCCAACCGGACCGACCACGCCGAAGGCCGTACTGCGGGTCGGCACCATTATTCAGCGGTCCGACGCGGCCAACCGGCGAAGCAAGCCTGGCTCATTGCCACACTACCGCCGCCACCACGGCGCCCCCGACCGCTAGCCGAGGCACCGCGGCGCCCGCGACCGGCGCTCAACCCCGCCACGGTAATGGGTCCGCTGCCATCACTACCGATCCCGGTCGAGGTCAAGCCAGGGATGATCGTGGAAGTTCCCCACTTCGCCTGCCACGTCTCCTGGCAATACAAGCCCACGCTCGGAGCCCGACGCTGGCACATAAGATTCAACGGGGACAGCTCCGTCCGCTGGATAAAAGACAAGTCGCGGGGGAAACCAGCCTAAAGAAACACCCAACCGACTGACCGGCCCTACCAACCAGCCAGGGCATGTGTCTCGAAATTCAGGCATCTCTAAGAAGAGGGGTGGTGTAACGATGCACCCCTTTTGCTAAGCATCGTTCCCGGCTGCCATCCGCCGGATGCCGCCCGACCGATCCTCCGTTGGGCGAGAACAGGGCGCGGTGCGCCCACATTTTTTAATCATTCCAAAGCACCGTGTGCGCAGGTAAAACGCGGCACCGGTGCCTTTCCCGCGCAGCGCCGACAAGCGCCGAAGGGAGCCGATCCGCGCCGAAGGCGAGAGCACGTAAGCGTACCCCCACGCGGCTCGCCGGAAGATCAGCCTTCCTCCTACCGAACCCGTCGCGCCGGAATATATAAGCCGGCGCTCCGGCGAGAGACTTCACTTCGTCTCCAATACAGCATTCCGCTGCTCCCGACGAAGCCTACCGACTGACTCCTAGGGCGACACACCAGACAGGGTTCAGACAGCCACCAGACAGCTCTGCGCCTCGACCGAGTACTCTCGGGTGTCCCCGATCTCCCAAAACCGAACTCCCGACGGCAACGGCCAACGGGGTTGAGCACGCTCGACCTCGTGACGAGGCCTCTCGTCACCGACTCCTCGGGCTCCTAGCTCCTACGGAGGCCCCCTTAAATAGAATATAGACCGATACCGCGTCAACCCGACACCGCGGCCGTCGTTTATTGTAACATTGTCATACCACGTATCGCCGATACCGCGTTAACCCATTACTGCGTCCGCCCGTTATTACCGCGCCGTGCGCACCTTGTAAATAAAATATAAACTGATACCGCGTTAACCCATTACTGCGTCCGCCCGTTATTACCGCGCCGTGCGCACCTTGAAATAGAATATAAACCGATACCGCGTTAATCCATTACTGCCCGTAATCGGTTACTGCGTCCACCAGTGAATGTAACTCCGCGCCGTGTGCAATTAAGCACCTGTGAATAGAATACTGAATAAACCTTTTAGCGTCAACTACACTTCTGATTTCTGTCTCTGGGCTTGCCCACGAACCCCTGATCCAGTAAACTAGTCCGCGTTCGTGCCAAAGGCAGGCCATTACAAATAAAACAATCCGAGAGGACTTGGACGCCGTACCGATTTGTCCCAGCAAAAGCCAGACGCCGCAAGGGTACTTAAAAAATTTTCACTCGGGCGGTGCCGGAGGTAACGACCGCAGCGCGAAAACAACTTGCCGTGAAAAGACTTAAAAAACTTTTACTGGGGTTGCGCCGGAGGTAACAATCGTGACACGAAATCAACATGACTTAAAAAATTTTTGCTTGGGCGAGTGCTGGTAACATGCGCTGCCGCGACGCAGCTACATGCGCCAGTACCTTTTCTTAAGCGAAAATCCTTACGCACTAGGATAAAAGACGAACCTGTGAGATACTTGACTCTAATATTTTTTCGTGATACCTCCGAGATATCATACAGTGCAGAGATGGCAAAATGCAAAATATTGGAATAGTATTGATGCATAATTTTGAATTTATTACGAATTTTTATGAAAAAAACTTTTTATTGAATTATTTATATTTGAAGAAAAACTCAGAATTGATGACATAAAAATGAATTTCTTATGAACTCTTAAGAATCATTTTAGAACAGAGAATAAATACGGAAAAAGAATTTCATAAATCGAGAATTTAAAAAAAATTCTTTTCTTTTTGCTATTTGGGTTATATGTATCATATCTACTTTTAAATGATGCATAGATATCCGACATATATGCAGAATCAAATCTCATATCTGAGATAAAATTATCATGGATTTTTATAATCTTGGAGATGTCTCTGAGATATTCTCATGATATCTTGCGCAATCAGATATTCCATCATTCAGATATCTTCTAGATATCTTGGTGATATATTTTGCTCTGTGGGTAATATTTATAGTTATATTTGGAATTATATAAGCCCATATATAACGATATATGGCCCCATGTATAATTTTATATAAAGTACCTTTCATATATAATCACATATAAATCATATGGGGCATTCCACGCCAATTCGCAAGAGGTCAAACTTCGACCTTTTTATTTTTGATGGCTGCTCGTTTTTTAACAGGCTTTACGAGTACTATACCCATGTAAGATCGTTTTTATAATAAACTAGCTGGTTACCCGGGCTTCGCCCCGGAGGACATATGTGATAAGACACGCAAATAGTCTCTCTCACACACACACACACACACACACACACACACACACACACACACACACCCACACACACACCCACACCCACACCCACACCCACACCCACACCCACACCCACACCCACACCCACACCCACACCCACACCCACACCCACACCCACACCCACACCCACACCCACACCCACACCCACACCCACACCCACACCCACACCCACACCCACACCCACACCCACACCCACACCCACACCCACACCCACACCCACACCCACACCCACACCCACACCCACACCCACACCCACACCCACACCCACACCCACACCCACACCCACACCCACACCCACACCCACACACACACACACACACACACACACACACACACACACACACACACACACACACACACACACACATCGTGTGAGTATTGCTAGATCGTTGTATTTTTGCTCCTGCATTTATCGAAAATTGTTACTGCTGTAAGCTGCCTCCGGGCTGTTTTGTTGCAGGAAAAAACAAGTCTTTAGTTGCTTGTTACGCACTATATTCATTTTCACGGTACTCGCCGCTTATTTCTGAGCATTTTGGGTGACAAGCATGCTGTTCATCCTAACCTAATTCTTGGAAATCCGTGGAATTCTTGGAATCTTCCGAGACAAGCGCTGACCACTGCTGCGCATGTGCGTGCCTTACCGATCTGATCTTTCTATACTTCTTGGTTGTTCTAGGATTGAAGTTGACTACTGCTGCGCATGCGCCTATTGTTGCCGGGCTTTTCTCTGCATCCTATCACCGAGCGCGTGCTGCCTGATAGCTGATTTGCTGCCGTGCATGCGCCTATCGTCGCTGGACATCTTTATATCTATCTCACTGCTGATTGGGTACCGTCCGTGTATGCGCCTATCGTCTCTGGGCATCTTTATATCTGTCTCACTGCTGATTGGCTGCCGTGTGTGACACCGTGCTTGCGGATTTATATGACTTTCACATCTAATTAGTGACTAACTGCATCGAACTATATGGCATCTCGGTGATGCGGCCTGAGTGCACTAGGTGCAAGAAGTTGATTGCAACTGCTTTGGTTGAGTGCGAGTGCAAGAGGGTTTTCCATCCTGGCTGTGTTAAGCCATACTCTGTCAGGAGGGACGCTGATTCTTGTTGCAAATTGTTATCCGCTTCATTGAATTTACCTCTTACACCTGAGGTAAAAAATACCGTGCAGTCATTCGATTTAAATATGGCTTCTCCTGCTTGCACTGGCACTCAATCACGGTCTCTTAGCGACACCACAACAAATGATCTCCTACATCAATTGATGGATCAATTGAAGGCGTCGGAAACTAGGTTTTCTACTTTTGCCAGAGAGCAGGAGGCTAGATTTTCCGCTTTCGTGAAGGATCAGCAGCGTACAAACAACGAGCTCAAGGAAAAACTTAATAAGCTTAATTCTATTGCGAATTGCGTCCAGCGGAATAATCAGCGCATTGCCACGTTGGAACAGCAGTGTGCTGCTCTGTCGAATAAGATTAGCGAATTGAAGGGTGATCGTGGAGCCTCTGGTTCTTCCTTGCACACTCAGTCTACGAATGAGATTGTTGTATCTGGAGTGCCAGCTACAATGTCTATCACCCCCTCGGCATGCGTACGCAACGTGTTTGCGACCTTAGACATCCTTGATCTGTCCTGCCACATTCTTGATGTCAGGGCTGTCGCTCGGAAGCCTTCGCCGGTGGTGTTGCATGGTCGACCTTTGCCCGTCTCAGATACTATTTCCCTGATTGCTACTTTGGCTTCGGGTGCTGTCCGTGATATTGTGATAGCCAAGAAGCGTGCACGACGCACGTTGAGGCAGAGGGATGTTTGTGGCAATGACTCGGATCGGAGTGTGCATGTGAACGAACTGCTCCCTAAAGACATTTATGAATTGCTTCAACAGACGAAGCGTGTAGCTAAAGATAAGTCTTATGCGTATGTCTGGGTGAAGGGCGTTCGCGTCCGTGTTAGGCGTTCTGACGGTGATCCCGTAATTCAGATTTCCTCCAAGGCTGATCTCGATAAGCTCGTTTGACGTGCACACACCGGTCACTCTGCTTTGTCAGATCAAGTAATATCATCATTCACACATCGTCGCTCTGCTTCGGGGACCACTCAATTTCGTGTAGCCCAATTTAACGCCAATTCTCTGCGTGGCCATATCGATTTATCAGACTATATTTTAATACCAACCACTATCATGTAATTTCTGTGTCTGAAACTTGGCTTCATGCAGGCGTTTCTGATGACCTTGTTGCTTTAGATAATTATTTTTTGTTACGTCATGACAGAGTAGGACGAGTGGGCAGCGGAGTGGCATGCTATATTAATAAATCGCTTAAAGTCAAAATTGTAGCTGCCTCCAGCAATCTTTACGATAATTCACCTGAGTATCTAATTATTGAAATACGCTTTCCAGATGGTGAATCAGTGCTATTCGCGTCCATTTATAGAAGACCTAAGGGCCTCCTCTTTCATGACTTTGTCGAGACTTTAACTAGATACTCACACCTGTATAAAAATGTGATGATTGGTGGTGATTTGAATTGTAATTTATCATCGACCAGTTATGAGGCGAACTACTTGCGTGAGCTCATGTCTAGCTTATCATTACACATTATTAATTCTGAACCTACCTATCACACGGCTACCTCAGACTCATGGCTCGATGTTTTGATTATAGATGATGCTGATAAGCTTGTATCTTTCGTTAAATCTCAGAGTCCTTTCATAGCTGGTCATGATATAATAGAGTTATCTATCTTACTAAATTGTAATTCGATATCTGAGCGCACTATTTCGTGGCGAAATTACAGGGGTATTGACTGTTCGGAGTTCTCAGATTACCTAGTATCCATTGCTGGTACGGTGCGGACAGAAATTGATGAGGTGTCTAATGACTCTGATGTTGATAGATTCTGCGAAGTGATGTCTCGCAACCTGTTAAAGGCACTGGATATCTTTGCTCCCATTCATGTATTTACAATTAAGAAACCTCCAGTGCAGTGGCTCACGGGTGATCTTAGGACTCGGATGCGTACTCGTAATCAGTTATATAAGCAGGCAAAACGCTCTAATAGTTTACTTGGATATGCCACTTATAGACTTTTTCGCAATCAGCTTAATGAAGACATTAGACGCGCTAAAAGTGAGTTTCAGTTTAAATCTCTTGAAAACATCACCGATCCTTCAAAACTTTGGAGAGAACTTGCTCGTCTTGGTCTAGTAAAGTCAACTCTAGTTTCTCCGTTACATTTTTTTACTCCTGATCAATTGAATTCTTACTATGTTTTGGTTTCTACTACTCTGTCACCTTGCTCATTTACTGACTTCATTTCCGCTATTGATCTGGTCTCTTGTCCATCTCAGCGTCCTGAATTTGTTTTCTCTGCTATAACGTCAGATATGGTCTATAAACTAATTTCTACGGGACCTCCTCATTCTTACGCGTCGGGTGCTGATGACTTACCTCTTTACATTCTGCGCATAGCTTGGCCTACGATTTCATCGTGTTTAATTGCGCTACTTAACCGCTCACTTGAGACCTCTTCTTTTCCGTCTCAGTGGAAGCGGGCGCTTATCCATCCTCTCTCAAAGATTCGAATTCCTTTATCCCCATCTGATACGCGACCGATAGCTAATCTGCCTGAACTGTCGAAAATACTTGAAAGGATCGTTGCTTCGCAGATTACTGATTATTTAAACAAGTATAATCTCATAAATTCTAGACAGTCTGCGTATCGCCCGAGTCATAACACTCAGTCAGCACTTCTGCATGTTTGTGATGAGATCAAGAAAGCGATTGACGATGGACTCGTATTGATTATGATTTTCTTTGATTTTAGCAAAGCGTTTGACACTGTGCCGCATCTTCGACTTCTCATTAAACTTAAAGAGTTAGGTTTTTCTGACTCAGTCCTTATATGGATTTATTCATATTTGACAGGCCGTTCTTAGGCTGTGGTCGATGATGCGGAGGGTCTTTCGTCTTGGCTTTTTACGTTGTGTGGAGTGCCGCAGGACTCTGTGTTGGGACCACTTTTATTTTCCTTGTTCATAAATGATATATTGGCAGGGTATTGTTATATTCTGAACACATGATTTTCGCTGACGATGTTCAGATTTATCGAGCGTGTCCACCCTCTGATATTCTTCATAATCTCAATTTGATCTCTAGGGATGCAAACATCTTTGATTATGCCTCGGTAAACGGTTTGAAACTGAACCCTGCCAAATCTAAAGTAATCATATTCGGTAGTAATAGAAACACCAATAATATCGATCTCAACCTTCTACCACCTATCATAGTCAACAACATACCTTTACCATTTGTCAGTGAGGTGAGGAATTTGGGTGTCGTTTCCAATCTCTCTTGGAGGAAATACATTTCGCTTGTCTCGCAAAAAGTCCATGGTGCGTTATACAAGCTTAAGTTTAACAAAAACTCTCTCTCCACTGAGCTTAGAATTAAGCTTGTGATGACTTTAGTTCTACCTCATTTGGATTATTGCTGTCTTGTTTATCATGGCCTAATTGAGGAACTGAACACCAAACTACAGAGACTCGTGAATTGTTGTATCAGGTTTATTTACAACTTGCGACGAGACGAGCATGTTACTCCGTACAGACGTCGCCTGGGATGGCTTTCAGTCAAAAACAGACGGCTGTACTTTCTCGGATGTCAGATGTATCGCATACTTTATATGTCCACACCTGTGTATTTAAGTGAGCTATTTACACCTCTTGACTCATCGCTCAGGAGATCTGAACGATTAGCCACTTCTTCAACTCACATTTTTCATATTCCGGCTCATACAACAGTTACCTACAGAAACTCCTTCCAGCTTTCGTCCATTTATTTCTAGCATTCTCTTCCAGGCAATATTACATCGGCTTCGTCTCTTGCATCTTTTAAGAGTCTTCTTCGTGCGTTTCTGTTTTCGTCTGAATCAGAGTGACTTTTTCGTCTTTGTCTGGCTGTGCAATATTTTTCTGTTAGTTTTAAGTAGCGTTAGATTAAGTTAGTTAAGCATTAGTTTTAAGTAATACTTATGATGCAATATATTTATCATGCTTCTACTTTTCTGAATTAATATTATGTTGCATTCTGTTACGTCCAACCCCAGGATTAAGATAAAGAAAACTGGGAAGCAAAGGAAAGGCTAACCAGAGGGGTAGGGGTAAGGAAGGACGCAACCAGATACTTACAAATATCGCTCGCAGGTACACGCTCTGAGGCGCGTGGCGCGAGCCGAACGCACTTTCGATGGCTCAGGAAGGGTCAACGTCCGTAGAGACGGTAGGACTCCTTCCGTGAGCGGTGCGATCGTCGGTCCTCTTTTGAGTCAGGGAATTCAATCCCTTTAACTCGGGATCGGACCTCGTGTGACTTTAAGAGGGAGATAAGGGTGAGGTCTTAAATTAAAGAATAAACGGAGATGTCATTAGCATAAGTATTTGTTTTTATTCGACATGAAGAAAATGTTATCTGGTATGGAGGTTATATGATTTGATACAAAAAAGGATGTAAGCTAGTATAAGAGAAATAAAATTAACAATAAATGAGAATCCGGGGAAAAATAAAATTGGATACATTTAATGGTATAAATATCGGACATGACGTAAGGTGTGTGTGTGTGTGTGTGTTATTAAATTAAATCAGATATACTAATGACATGTATATTGTGTAGGATTAAAATGTACATAAATTAATTTTATTTTAACTGGGTCTGTAGCTTAGTCTAATGTGACGATCTCGGGATCCACCTCTTGGTCGATATCAACCGTGGAGGCGGTCGAGGGGGTCGGAGATGGGGTTCGGGAAGAGGAGGGGGAAGCGGGGGGTTCGAGGAGGGCGGCTGGATCGGGGTTGACGGGGACCACGCGGAATGGGGCCACCCAACAAACCGGACGAGAATGTGCGGGGAAAGGGCGAGAGGGGAGAATAATAGGGCGAGGTGGTACGACGGGGCGACACTGCTGTGAGGAACAAGGTTCCTCCGAGAAGGCTGGTAGGGGCGGTGGAGTAGCGAGACACGAAGGACCGGGCTGTGAGGAACAGGGTTCCTCCGCTTCCTTCCGCGCCCGCTTGTGGCGACGTCTCTCGTGTTTCGCGGCGTTTCGCGACTTCTTGTGGGTAGGACCGGCCGAATCCATACTTGCAGAGTTCGAGGATGGGAGCGGCTCCTTTCCGAATGTGGCCTAGTTGGAGGATGAGTCGGGCGACTGAGCTGGTGTCAGATTCTTTTGTGCACTGACTCTAAGGCCGGAATCGTGGTTCCAAAAAAATCACGATGGTAATGCGGAAATTAACAAGACTAAGGCTTGAGACGCTTGAAGAGAGTCGGAAGCTTTTTTGATGATGAGTGTCGCAATGTCAGGGTTTATATAAGAAAATGTAAGGAATGGAAGGGATGGGTTTCGTGTGGGATGTGTCTGGTTTTCATTTTGGGAACTCCTGGTTGGCGGGATGTTTCTAATTTTTGGTCTAAAGGATTTCTTATTGGACGAGATGTTTCTTACCCAAGAGCTAGATTCTTAAGTCTTTGCCTATCCTAGAAGCTTAGAGACGGTTATCGATTTTTCCGGCCGTTTATTCGGGCCTTCTCATAAGACGCCCACTGTCCCACTGGGGGTGCAACTCATCGCTTCCTCCAGTGACTCACTTGTTTTCGGTTATCGCTGATTTTTATTAGGGTTCCTTATTTGTTCCGCGACCCTGTTCCAATGTTGATAGACGATGCATACCCTTTTAATCTTAATTGCAGACCTATCGCAAACAGAAACCTCCGCCACGTGCCCTTAGATTTCTAAATCCACGTTTTAGATTTCGTTTCCGTCTGTCGGAACATTGCGCGGGTAATTTTGGCATGGTCGCACGATGCAATAAAGATTCCGAGTAAACTCCATTTGGGACTAAGCCCCTTTTTGGCGCGTCGTGTCCCCAGGTTATAGTTATGGGCCAGACTATCTTGATAGAATTCCGATCACGTATCCCCGTCTGTCAATATTTCGTCATCTGGAAGGTTGCTTTTTAGTTGCCCAAACAAATAGGTAGTTTGATCATAAAAAAAAGGAATGTGAGGAGATCAAGGCTCACTCGCCGATCGATAACCGTCCGTGCTCGGTTATTTATCCTTATCCTAAAAGATATCTTAAGTGCTTAGTAGGAATCTCAGCGAAAAAGGGAAATCGTGGAGTTCTCAGGACGTAACACATTCTATGTCTTTGCTATATTGTATCTTTGCCCTATAGCTTATGTTTGGGCATAATAAATAATTAATCAATCAATCAATCTCTCTCTCGCACAAAACAAACAAATCGACCGGTAACCTTTCGCGATTTACAGCTTATATACTGCGGCAATGGAATGTTCCAAGAATTTCTCATACATTCTGTGTTTATATACATCTCTCTATACATCTCATACATCTCTATATTTTTGTTTACATTTCGATTAGAGTATTTTTTTCTATGTATTTAGATATCTTTCTAGATTAATTTTTTTTTGTTACGTGAATCTTTCCAATATTTTAATAGTTATTCTGCTATTCGGGACGGAGGCGAATCCAACAAATCAGAGATCATTAAAATCTGTCCAGCCGTTCTTGAGTTATAAATGGTGTAACTAACCCGACTTTGTTTTATTTATATAAGTGTAGCGTTTCCGAAATAGAGCCTGCGCAAAATAAGGACTGCAAAATTTTTAATAAATTTGAAGTAAAAAAACACAAAAATTTGAATATCTCGAAAACCCCATTTTCTGTTTTTTTTTTTAATTTATAGGGAATATTCTAGAGAGTATCAGAAAAATTTTAAGATTAGTCCGAAGTTGCGCAGAAAACTTGGGAATTTTTTATAGATTTTTTTGTGAGGCAGTAATAATATTTGACTCAAAAGTGTAGGTAAAAACGCCAATATTATTCAGACAATTCTGAATCGATTTAGATATACTTTTTTTTTAGTGATTGACGTTACTCATTGACAAATAAAATGAGTGAATTGTACCTTCTGTACACGCCGGTAAAATTTTTTTACTAAATCATGATAAAGGTCTCGGCATAGCACACGACAATTGCAATAAACAGTGTGGAAAAGGCGAAAAAAATAGATTTATGAGAAAATTTAATTCAATAAGTACATTTATTTAAGAACATATTATTTATTATTTTATTATTTTGTGCTCAGTATAATTATTCGAAAATGAGTAATCTTTAACAATTAATTTATAATTTTTACTTGGTATGACGCAGTGGACACGTTGAGTCTGAGGTATTCTTTTCGTTTGATTGTACCGACCTGTCAAAAATTCAGCGGCGATTTCATAATTTTTTTTGTCCCAATACTTGACAGTGATGAAGGGCAATGTGCCTGGTTCATTAGCCCAGTTGAATAAATCCATCGGCTCCAAAATTTGTTGGTCGGTAGGACGTTGAAAACTTGCTCGCGCAGCTAAACGTTTCAGCGTCCCACCGATTCCATCATATGGCCCTTTGCCATGAGCAGTGGTAAAGAAGTGCCATTCAGCGCAAACACAAAGTCGACTTCGTGGTGGTAAATGTTCGAAAAATATTTAAAATTTTTGAATTGCTGCAGTGCTCCGTCAAAAAAATAAATTATTTTTGAGACGTGTGGTACGAGAGACTTCATGAATTCATGAATGCTTTGAAATGTTCTTTTTTTCCTTTTTTTTATTGAAAGAAAGGAGAAGAGGAATGCTTCGAAGCATTTGTAGCGTCAAATGGACCGTAACCGTAAACGCCTATTAAATGCTTAACAGATCAAAAACGCTACGTACGCCTTTTAAACGCTGCAATGTGCCAATTTCTGTATGAAATCTTTACTGATCGTTTCCAAACTCTCGACAAACTCCCGCAAACGCCAAAGAAATGTTCACGAAACATCTCATTTTCGCCAGGGTTATCTTATACAATATGTAGCCAACTAAATTTATGAACTGTATGCAAAAATACAGATCTTTAACTTAATAATTGAGAGAGATATATAAGCCTCTGTACATGGTTCATTGTTGGACTACCTATCCTATTAATTATTAAAGATTAATCCCAAGAAGCGCCAATGCGCGTATAACGTGCTTTTAATGCGCGTACAATTGCATTGGCTTCAAAACCACATTAATTGTGTATCTATTAATTGTGTGTTCAAAATGCGCACATTCAAATGCATAATTAATGCAAATTGAGCATTCGATTTATAAATGACAGGTTTTATAAAATAATTAAATAAGTAGTTTTTGGCTCATTATATGGAACATTATATTACAATTTTTAAATTTTATATAAATTAAATTTAAAAAAATAATTTTACTAACTATCTTTGTTCTTATTTCTGCGTTTAAAGCATCAACGTGTAGATGCACGTGTGTAGACCTTTAGATCCCTATAGGTTAAGGACGTTCTCCGGTCCTTATACTAGAGAAAATCGATTTTCTTAGAATTTTCTTGAAACTGTGAATATACGTTAATTTAGGTATGCTTTGTGCGTGGTATAAATTTCAGTACCTCTTGCGGTATAAAAAATTAAGATACTGAGCCTCATTTTCTCTAGTATAAGGACCGGAGAACGTCCTTAAGCAAGCTGGTGGAGCTTTGGTTGTCCACAGTGAACTCTACACAGAAAAAAAGAATATTCTTATTTAGAGAATATATTAATTTTTGACATATAAATCTTAAAATGAGATTATATATAAAGTATTAAACAAAGATAAATTACTTGCATCAAAGCATTATATGTATATAATTTAATAAAAAATATATTCTTATTATTTAAAAATAATTTTTATTAATGGAAAGCAAAAAATATTGAATTGGATACAGAATAACAATATTTTCAAATCAAGAATATTCATATATTATAACGATAAAGACGTTTAAAAAGTTTAATCTTATTTTAAAATTCAATACTCTCTACGTGAACACAAATAATGTTGATTCAATTTTATTATGTTACAATGAAGAAGAAGAAATCGGAAGAAGAAGACATTGTGGCGGCCTACGCCACTCGCATAAAACGCATGCGCGCATTTTGCCGATGCGGTAGTTCGCAACAACGTCGCTAAGCGGCGCATGGCGAGAAGCGCTTTCTCGTATTTAAAATACATTTAGCCGCGTATATAAGCAGACCTCCACCTGTGAGGTAAAAAGCAGATTTGGTTTTAAACCTTATTATTAATAAAAATTATTTTTGAATAATGTTTTTCTTTATTGAATTATATATATAATGCTTTGATGCAAGTAATTTATCTTTGTTCTGCGCTATATAATCACATTTCCAGATTTACATGTCAAAAATAAAGATATTCTCTAAATGAGAATGTTCTTTTCTTCTGTGATAGCTGTACTGGAATATGCTCACAGCAATGCTTAGAAGCCGGGCACGAAGAAAAAAAGAGATAGGTTGCTCAACGTCCGTTTCTTTCTCTGTCTGGACACTGAGCAACCTATCCCTGGTAACCATCTCCGATAGAAAACGATTAAAAACGGCTATATCTGTATCGTTTTTAATCGTATCTTATCGGTTCTATCGTTGCATATTTAGAAGACAGATAAAACATTAATCGAATCGAATCGGTTTCTATCGTTTTAGGTTTGAATAAGAAAATAACTATACAAATTTTATAGTTATAAATCGTTTTCTATATGTACAATTATTGCCCGTCTGAATCAATCGTATATACACGATATAATATGTATCGTTATTTATGGTAATAATTTTACCGTATGCATTAATACGGATACATAAGAATAAAATGATAGACATCTTATCGATATTTATATGACTTAACCGAACCGATACATCTATCGTTTCTTATCGGGATTTTCTGACATACAACTTATCATCTTCTTTACGGCAGCAAATCGGTTCGTTTTCTATCGTATATCAATGATATAAATTGAATCGTTTGAAAATCTTCTACTTTATATACCATATGTTTTTATAAGGTTAAAACGATAGACATCTCGTCGATATTTATACAACTTAACCGAACCGATACATCTATCGTTTCTTATCAGGATTTTCTGACATACAACTTATCATCTTCTTTACGGAAGCAAATCGGTTCGTTTTCTATCGTATATCAATGATATAAATTGAATCGTTTGAAAACCTTCTACTTTGTATATGTTTTTATAAGGTTAAAACGATAGACATCTCGTCGATATTTATACAACTTAACCGAACCGATACATCTATCGTTTCTTATCAGGATTTTCTGACATGCAACTTATCATCTTCTTTACAGCAGCAAATCGGTTCGTTTTCTATCGTATATCAATGATATAAATTGAATCCGCATCAATCAAATCAGCGATTAGTTCGCAACAATGCCGCTAAACCGCGCATAATGAAAAACGCTTCTCGTATTTAAAATACATCCAGTCATAATATATAAGCAGACCCCTTGCGAAGCAAAAAGCAGAGAAATCCAGTATCGTAACCCCGTTGCCCCGTTCCCAGTATTCTTCAAAACGATAAAAACCGATTGAAAGAAATGAATCGATATGAATCTGTTTCCTTAATTCACGATTCGTAACTGTTACGTCCTGAGAACTCCACGATTTCCCTTTTTCGCTGAGATTCCTACTAAGCACTTAAGATATCTTTTAGGATAAGGATAAATAACCGAGCACGGACGGTTATCGATCGGCGAGTGAGCCTTGATCTCCTCACATTCCTTTTTTTTATGATCAAACTACCTATTTGTTTGGGCAACTAAAAAGCAACCTTCCAGATGACGAAATATTGACAGACGGGGATACGTGATCGGAATTCTATCAAGATAGTCTGGCCCATAACTATAACCTGGGGACACGACGCGCCAAAAAGGGGCTTAGTCCCAAATGGAGTTTACTCGGAATCTTTATTGCATCGTGCGACCATGCCAAAATTACCCGCGCAATGTTCCGACAGACGGAAACGAAATCTAAAACGTGGATTTAGAAATCTAAGGGCACGTGGCGGAGGTTTCTGTTTGCGATAGGTCTGCAATTAAGATTAAAAGGGTATGCATCGTCTATCAACATTGGAACAGGGTCGCGGAACAAATAAGGAACCCTAATAAAAATCAGCGATAACCGAAAACAAGTGAGTCACTGGAGGAAGCGATGAGTTGCACCCCCAGTGGGACAGTGGGCGTCTTATGAGAAGGCCGAATAAACGGCCGGAAAAATCGATAACCGTCTCTAAGCTTCTAGGATAGGCAAAGACTTAAGAATCTAGCTCTTGGGTAAGAAACATCTCGTCCAATAAGAAATCCTTTAGACCAAAAATTAGAAACATCCCGCCAACCAGGAGTTCCCAAAATGAAAACCAGACACATCCCACACGAAACCCATCCCTTCCATTCCTTACATTTTCTTATATAAACCCTGACATTGCGACACTCATCATCAAAAAAGCTTCCGACTCTCTTCAAGCGTCTCAAGCCTTAGTCTTGTTAATTTCCGCATTACCATCGTGATTTTTTTGGAACCACGATTCCGGCCTTAGAGTCAGTGCACAAAAGAATCTGACACCAGCTCAGTCGCCCGACTCATCCTCCAACTAGGCCACATTCGGAAAGGAGCCGCTCCCATCCTCGAACTCTGCAAGTATGGATTCGGCCGGTCCTACCCACAAGAAGTCGCGAAACGCCGCGAAACACGAGAGACGTCGCCACAAGCGGGCGCGGAAGGAAGCGGAGGAACCCTGTTCCTCACAGCCCGGTCCTTCGTGTCTCGCCACTCCATCGCCCCTACCAGCCTTCTCGGAGGAACCTTGTTCCTCACAGCAGTGTCGCCCCGTCGTACCACCTCGCCCTATTATTCTCCCCTCTCGCCCTTTCCCCGCACATTCTCGTCCGGTTTGTTGGGTGGCCCCATTCCGCGTGGTCCCCGTCAACCCCGATCCAGCCGCCCTCCTCGAACCCCCCGCTTCCCCCTCCTCTTCCCGAACCCCATCTCCGACCCCCTCGACCGCCTCCACGGTTGATATCGACCAAGAGGTGGATCCCGAGATCGTCACATTAGACTAAGCTACAGACCCAGTTAAAATAAAATTAATTTATGTACATTTTAATCCTACACAATATACATGTCATTAGTATATCTGATTTAATTTAATAACACACACACACACACACACCTTACGTCATGTCCGATATTTATACCATTAAATGTATCCAATTTTATTTTTCCCCGGATTCTCATTTATTGTTAATTTTATTTCTCTTATACTAGCTTACATCCTTTTTTGTATCAAATCATATAACCTCCATACCAGATAACATTTTCTTCATGTCGAATAAAAACAAATACTTATGCTAATGACATCTCCGTTTATTCTTTAATTTAAGACCTCACCCTTATCTCCCTCTTAAAGTCACACGAGGTCCGATCCCGAGTTAAAGGGATTGAATTCCCTGACTCAAAAGAGGACCGACGATCGCACCGCTCACGGAAGGAGTCCTACCGTCTCTACGGACGTTGACCCTTCCTGAGCCATCGAAAGTGCGTTCGGCTCGCGCCACGCGCCTCAGAGCGTGTACCTGCGAGCGATATTTGTAAGTATCTGGTTGCGTCCTTCCTTACCCCTACCCCTCTGGTTAGCCTTTCCTTTGCTTCCCAGTTTTCTTTATCTTAATCCTGGGGTTGGACGTAACATAACGATTGAAATGGATTGACTAAAACCGATTCAAACAATTCACTAACCGTATTAAAAACGATAAAAACTGATGTATAGCTGATAAGACATTTACGATAGGATCCTAAGTATTTTGTAACGTGAGTTTCTGAACGAGTACCGTAAATAAACGATTCACTAACCGTATTAAAAACGATAAGAAATTTTTTATCGTTTTCTATTGTTGGCGGTTATCAAGAATCCCTTTTTTCTTTGTGTCCGGTCTCTAAAGTGAGCATTCCAATATAGTACAGAGTTCACTGGTTGTCCGATTGGGCTCCTCAATCAATGAGCATAGGTGCACTTTTTGGTATGCACTGCCATAATATGCATTAAATGTGCATATAATGCGGGACAAATACGCGCTTTAAATGTGCATTTATAACCCGCATTTAATGCAAAGTTTAATGTACATTCAAAGCGCATTAAACGCGCATTGGCAGCCTATTTATATCTCTCGGATGAGAGAGAGTGGGTGCCTTCAGCTCCTCCTTGGAGCTATATGACACAATGTTTCTGAATCTATGGTGATCCTATCTCTTTTCCCTTATCTGATTTTGCCTATCCTCTTGATATAATTGTATATGCATCTAATAGTTAACCAATCCTTCTTCCTTAGCGTTTCCGTGATATCTATGTCCTCTTGTATTCCTCTGATTCTGAGCTCTCTATCTAGTCTTTCTCTCTCTTCGTCATACTTGTTACGCTGCCACAGCACATGCGCAATACTCTCGCACTCGCTACCGCAATCGCATCTAGCGTCTTCTACATATCCTTTACTTGTCAATGACTCCTTAACATTATAGTGGTTGCTTCTCAATCTATTTATCAATGTCGTAGTATCTTTCTTCGTTAATCTTGTAATGATTTTTTCTTTTCTTTATTATAAAAATTTTCAAAATAATATTTACCCTTATAGCTAGTCTCTCTTATCAGTGCCTGTGTTAGATTCCATACTTCTCTCTTAAATTCTTATCTAAAGTCCATAATAGGTACCTCTATGAGATTATCTTCCTCTTCCTCTGTAGCTTCCTTAGCTAATTTATCCGCCATCTCGTTGCCTTTAATTCATATCCCACCAAACACAATGCAACATATAACGTACAGGTTAGTTGTAATTTCTTACTCAACAATATAAATTCAATATAACACACGTGTTATAAACACATTGCATTTATATTGCATTTATATTGTTGAGTAGGAAATTACAACTAACCTGTACGTTACATGTTGCATTGTGTTTGCTGGAATCAATACATAAAAAATTCTCTTCTCTTTTGAATATGTAAGTCGAAAGTGTCTCTCTTTGATTTCATTCACGTATCTGTTCTTGTATACATTCAAGTGGTCATTATGTATATAGCTTGTAGCACCGATCTTGAATCCATTAAAATAACTATCTTTAGATCTTTAGATCTTTACTCCGTCTCGTGTTCCATTATTTCTAAAGCTACTTTTATAGCCACTGCTTCTGCCGTAAATGATGAACATTTCTTTGGAATACTTATGTTGTATGCTATTTCTTGATCTTCAATCATTACACTGGTTCCCAGTGATTTACCCTTCTTCTTTTTCCATCATTATATATAATAGTATATATCCGTCTTCTAAATTAAACTTAACTTAAATCTTTTCCAAAAGACCTTTATCCGTGCTCTCCTGCTTTTTACGCCAATATCCTGTAGTTAAGTGCATGAGTGCGTTAATTTTACTTTGCGTTTGAGAGCATGGCGTGTTATCTAGTAACTGCTGTATTGTCTGATGCTTAACTACTGTAATTGTGGCCTAAACGCCACATCACCTTTGCCCTTTAGCCTTTGGTTGGGCATAATAAATTATCTATCTATCTATCTAGTTAGATCTATTGGAATTTTTTCTGTAAACTGTTTTATAATCCATGTCAAATATTTCAAATCTTTTTCTTACTCCAGTCTTTCTTCTACACCATTTTATTCTTCTCCATGTTATCGCCATGTCGCTATAATGCTTCTCTTGTGCATAGGATGTCTGTGATTTCGCAAAGTCTTTATGTTGTATCAATTCTTTGATACTCTCATTCAACTCTCCCTCTCCCTCTCCCTCTCCCTCTCCCTCTCCCTCTCCCTCTCCCTCTCCCTCTCCCTCTCCCTCTCCGCTCCTCTCCCTCTCCCTCTCCCTCTCCCTCTCCCTCCTCTCCCTCTCCCTCTCCCTCTCCCTCTCCCTCTCCCTCTCCCTCTTCCCTCTCCCTCTCCCTCTCCCTCTCCTCTCCCTCTCCCTCTCCCTCTCCCTCTCCCTCTCCCTCTCCCTCTCCCTCTCCCTCTCCCTCTCCCTCTCCCTCTCCCTCTCCCTCTCCCTCTCCCTCTCCCTCTCCCTCTCCCTCTCCCTCTTTCTCTCCCTCTCCCTCTCCCTCTCCCTCTCCCTCTCCCTCCTCTCCCTCTCCCTCTCCCTCTCCCTCTCTCTCTCTCTCTCCCTCTCTCTCTCTCTCTCTCTCTCTCTCTCTCTCTCTCTCTCTCTCTCTCTGTAAGTACAGCGTGCACGTCCGTTTGTCGCTCCTGCTTTCATTTTGCATATCTCTGCCGCAAGCTGCCTTCGGGCAATTTTTGTTACAGATATAAGCAGGTCTTTCGTTGCTTGTCACGCGCTTTATTCTTTCTCTTGGAGATTGCCACCTACTTCTGCGCATTTTCGTGACAAGCATCTTTACTTTTTCTAACCTCATTCTTGGAATCATCGTAGAATTCCTAGAATTACTTGTGTAATTCGTCGACTCTTTCTGCGCATGCGCCTGCCTTGTTGGTATGCTCCTTCTACATCTTACTGTTCTTGGGTCTGACGTGCGCATGAGGTTGTCCGAGCTTCGCCGTCTGGTTGGCTGATCGCTGCGTGGCGTACTCGATACTGATAATCGATAATCGATAGCGGCGGCGGGATCTTGAGGTTGCCTGGTTGGCAACGCCTATGCAGCGCACGTGTAGCAAGTGTTCTAAATCTATTGCCGGCTTGGCTGAGTCGTGCGTGGAGTGCGGGCGTGTGTTTCACCCGGGCTGCGCCAAGGCGTATCTCTGTACTAGATCGGCTAGTGAGTGCTGTAGGGTGCAACTGTCAGCGATGCCTCTTGCATCTAAGGATGTTCACAGTTCGCAATCTGGTAATCACCGGAGCCCTGCTCTCCAGGGTGTGGTGGGCGGCGTGCCTCCTGGTGCACCGTCGCAGTCTACCGAGGCGCTGTTGCAGTCGATTCTGACAAAGATTGAGGAATCTGACAAGAAGTTTGCTGCCAGGCTGGACGAGTTGGACAAAAAGTTTTCTGCGGTGTTCGAGAAGTCGGACAAGAAACTCTCAGCTTTTATTGGTCGACAGGAAGCTGTAAATGCGGACTTTGCGCGAAAACTTAATCAAATACCGGATATTTTAAAGATCGTTGAGGGTCATGGCGAGAGAATTGCGGTGCTGGAGACTCAGAGCGCGCGGCTTTTGAGCTCACAGCATGTTGATTGCGATCTGTCTGCTGCATCGCGGGTGTCGGGGACGTCTGGCATTATTATCTCGGGAATTCCAAGCTCTATTACTGATGCTTCTGAAGTGCTTGTCGAAAGTGTTTTTTGCGCACTTGGCGTAACCAGGCTGGTTTCCGACGTTCTCGAGGCCCGTGATGTTGTCGGGCGGGGTGTATCCGTCGAAAGTGCTGCTTCATCTGGCTCGGTGTTGGCCGGAGACGGTCAGAGGAGCACTGCTGGACGTAAAAGATCTATCATAGTGATACTTAAGTCATGTGAAATTCGCGATCACATTATAAAGATCATGCGAGGCAGACGCAGACTTCCGGTCAATGATATTTTTTCGAGCGATATTCCCGGTAATATTTTCGTAAATGAATTACTTCCGACCCATACTTATAATTTGTTGCGACAGACTAGAGTCAAGGAGAGACAGGCTTCTTTTAAGCATGTGTGGAGCAGGGATGGTCGTATTTTTGTTCGCAAGGACCAGGGTCAGCCTCCTATATCGATAACCTCTGAGTCTGACCTAGCAAAACTACAGTGACCTATTGTTGCAGATGTTAGCCGTGGTTGTGCTGCCTCGAATGATCGCCTCAGAATTGCTCATTTGAATGCCAGCTCTCTTCCTGCCCATCTCGAGTCAATTCAGGCTTTCTTGGCGTCCAATTTCTTTCATATTATATCAATTTCTGAGACTTGGCTTCATTCACATATCTCGGACGATTTAGTACGTATTGCTGGATTTTACTTGTTGCGCGTGGACAGGGAGGGCAGGGAGGGCGGTGGTGTGGCGTGTTATATACACGAATCGCTGAAGGCGCGTGTGTTGGCGTCATCGCCTTCTGCCTTCTCGAATGCGCCGGAATATCTTATTCTTGACATTCGAGGTGGCTCACGGGATCCCCTCTTGTTCACCTCCATGTATCGCAGACCGAAGGGTAGGAACTTTGGCGAATTTGTCGATGCCCTTGCTGCGGTCTCACATAGCTATAGGAACATTGTCATCATCGGCGACTTGAATTGCAATCTTCTTACTTCTTCATATGAATCAAGGAACCTGAGGGATATGGTTTCACAATTGTCGCTCAATATTGTTGAGTCGCGTTCGACCTTTCACACGGGATCTTCCGGTTCATGGCTGGACGTCTTTATAGTCGACAACTTGGATAAAGTGGTATCATTTCGTAAGTCTGATTCTCCTTTTATCAACGGTCATGATCTCATTGAACTGACTTATTCGTTCAGGGTGCCATCCTTCATGAATCGAACGTTGGTGCGGCGTTGTTACAAGAGATTTGAAAGTGAGGGGTTTATCGCGACACTTGCCTCTAAGTTGTCCTTATCTTTTCCACATGATATAAGCCAGATGAGCCTCAGCGAGGCGGACGTTGAAGATTGTTTGAACACCATCACTAACGATTTCACAGCCAGCTTGGATTTACACGCTCCAATCCACACTTTTCGAGTGACTCGTCCGTTGGCACCTTGGCTCACAATTTCCCTTACTAGCAGGATTAGGCATCGTAACAGGCTTTATCGTGTCGCGCGTAGGTCCGGTAACTTGCTCGATTTTCAAATATACAGGCTCTACAAAAATAATCTAACGCTTGACTTAAGAAGAGCCAGAGAGCAGTTTCACGCCGAGAGACTGATCACAATTTCTGATCCGACCAGGATGTGGCGCGAGCTTTCCAATCTCGGTCTAATAGAATCACCGCTTTCCTCACCTCTGAACTTTTTTTCTCGTGATGAGTTGAACACCTACTATGCTTCCATCTCAAATCGTTATCCCTCATGTTCACAATCACAATTTTCCGATATCATTCAATCCATAGTGCCCGACGGGCCACCATTCAGTTTTTCTCAAATAACATTCGATAGTTTACGCTCGATTATGGTTTCTCCATCTTCTGTTTCTTCTGCCTCGGGCTATGATCAATTGCCATTATCTGCCATTGCTTTAGCCCTGCCTCACATAGGTAACCTTTTAACCTCATTCTTCAACTGTTGTCTTAATGTAGGTCATTTTCCTTCTCTTTGGAAGCGCGCTATCGTACGCCCACTTTCCAAAGTTAAATCACCTCTCTCTCCTTCTGACACAAGACCTATAGCCAACCTGTGTGAGCTCTCGAAGTTATTTGAGAAAATTATTCATCGCCAAATCGTGGACTTCATTAATTCACATCACATCCTTGATGATAGGCAGTCTGGATATCGCAAGGGTTATTCGACCCAGGCTGCCCTCCTGCGATTAGCTCATGATATCATGAGTGGCGTTGACATGGGTGAGGTACTGATTCTTGTTCTTTTAGACTTCAGCAAGGCTTTTGACACTGTCTCTCATCCTTTGCTTCTGACCAAACTTAGGAAACTGGGCTTTTCCGATCTAGCTCTCAAACTGATTTTTTCGTACCTCACCGGTCGTCTTCAAGCAGTTGTCGATTTGGAGGGTGTCTTCTCCGAGTGGCTGTCTGTTACCGCTGGTGTTCCGCAAGGATCCGTCTTAGGTCCACTCCTTTTCTCTCTTTTCATCAATGATATCGGCGCGTTCCTACGGTTTACGGAGCACTTGATATTTGCTGATGACACGCAAATTTATCGTAGGTGTCTTTTTAGTCAATTAAATACTGGACTGCAACTAGTGGCGCACGATGTGAGTGTTGTCTCTGAATTTGCGGCTACAAATGGACTGACTCTTAATCTCAATAAATCTAAGGTCTTAATATTCGGCAGCAAGAGTTATGTCAAGCAAATCAATGTCAACGACCTTCCCCTCATTTCTGTCGGTGGTCTTTCGATTCCCTATGTTGCTGAAGCACGGAATCTGGGAGTCATTATGAGGTCCGACCTTTCTTGGGAAAGCCATGTTTCTCATATTTCCAGGAGAGTGCACTTTACGCTGCATAAGCTTAAGTTTCATAAGAACTCCCTATCATTTCAGCTACGAGTAAAACTTGTGATTGCATTGATTTGGCCATTGTTGGATTACTGCTCTCTTGTGTACAATGATGTCACCGATAAGCTCAATGGCAGATTACAAAAGCTCATCAATTGTGCGATTCGCTTCATATTCAATCTAAGGCGTGATGAACACATCACGCCTTTTCGTCATTAACTGGGATGGTTGTCTGTAAAAAGCAGACGTCTGTACTTTCTGGGAATTGAGATGTATAGGATATCCCGCGGTATGTCTCCTATTTATCTCTCCGAGATCTTCACCAGGCCTGATTCCTCGATTAGACGATCGTCGCGGTCGGCTGTGGAACATGCGTTTCTAATTCCTATCCATAGGACTGAGACATATCATAGGTCCTTCCATCTCGCGGGAATTCGTCTGTGGAATTCGCTTCCCACTGAAATCGTGTCCTCATCAACGGTCATTGAATTTAAACGAAAGCTTCATAACCATCTCTTTTCTCTTGAGCCTAGTAGCGTGCATGCTTTCGCATCGGAGCTATCGAGTGTTTGAGTTATTTAGTTATTTACCTTTAGTATCACGTTACTTTATTATAACTCTTGCGTTTCTGTTTCTTTTGTTTGCGACATGGGAGTATGCACCTCTTTGTACACCCTTGCGGAGCGGCGGGATGCTTGTTCTAATCGCATACTTTTTTTTCCTTCTCTTTTTTCCTTTTTCTTTTTTTTTCTTTTTTTTCTTTTTTTCCACTTATTATGCTTGCGCTCCGTCCTCCGCCAGGGGTTTATTAGCTACTCGCTGTGTTATTATTATGTTATCGTTATTTTTGTTATTTCTATTGTTATCGCTACTATTAGGGAGAGCAAGCACATGCTTTGGTTGCTACCATATGCATATCACCTGCTAATATTTTTAAGCTGTATCTATTGTTGACTGCATGACGGTAGCGATTCACTGCGTACTTTACATTTTTGTTTATTTTTGTTCATATATTTTTGTTCATATACTATGTATTTATTATTCATGATTTGCCTAAAGTCTGTGACTATGGCATAACAATAAATAATCAATCAATCAATCAATCTTTCTCCGTATACGCTAATTTTATTTAAAAAATATCTTGCCAGTAGTTCCGCTCTATTTCTTAACAGTGTGACTTTCGCTTCCGCCACTATCATGTTATTCGGGGTACTATTTCTATATATCCTAATGCTGTACGTATTCCTAAATATTACGCTCTTTCTACTTTTAGTTTTTGGACCTTTTTTTTGAGAAAGTATACAAAGTTGCCATAATCCGTTATGGACTAACCAAACTTTTGTATAACATCAACGCTGTGTTAACTTCCATACCTTTCGACTTTTTTTTTAAATATACATTAGTGAATTCGCCTTTTTTACTTTGCCTTTCGTCTCTTGAACTTGATTGTGATAACTTAATTTATTGTCTAACCATATCCCCATGGGGTCCTTTTGTTTCTTTTTGAATATATATATATTTTTTTGAATATATATATATATATATATATATATTTTTTTTTTTTTTTTTAATATATATATATATATATATATATATTCAAAAAGAAACAAAAGGACCCCATGGGGATATGGTTAGACAATAAATTAAGTTATCACAAACAAGTTCAAGAGACGAAAGGCAAAGTAAAAAAGGCGAATTCACTAATGTATATTTAAAAAAAAAGTCGAAAGGTATGGAAGTTAACACAGCGTTGATGTTATACAAAAGTTTGGTTAGTCCATAACGGATTATGGCAACTTTGTATACTTTCTCAAAGAAAAGGTCCAAAAACTAAAAGTAGAAAAAGCGTAATATTTAGGAATACGTACAGCATTAGGATATATAGAAATAGTACCCCGAATAACATGATAGTGGCGGAAGCGAAAGTCACACTGTTAAGAAATAGAGCGGAACTACTGGCAAGATATTTTTTAAATAAAATTAGCATATACGGAGAAAGAGAGAGAGAAAGAGAGAGAGAGAGAGAGAGAGAGAGAGAGAGAGAGAGAGAGAGAGAGAGAGAGAGTTGAATGAGAGTATCAAAGAATTGATACAACATAAAGACTTTGCGAAATCACAGACATCCTATGCACAAGAGAAGCATTATAGCGACATGGCGATAACATGGAGAATGCCCCGTATATATATATATATATATATATATATATATATATGGGGCATTCTACGTCAGAGGAAGACCCCCTCTGTCCAAAAATGGTTTTAACCGAAAAAGCTCTACTTTGGCTTAAAATGTAGGCTATTATGTCTACTTGTAAGTGCAAAGTGGCACCTTTTGAAATTGCAAATGGCGGATCCAATATGGCGGACGATTAAAAAAAAATCAAAAAAAGTAACCAAATACGCTTGAAAATTTTTACTCGGGGGTTTTTTGGTCGTTAAATACGAATTTGACATCAAATTTTCAAAATTCAAAATGGCAGATCCCAAATGGCGGACATATTCAAAATTTTTTAAACAACGGGCGGATTCGCTTGAAACTTGTTATTTGGAGGTTTTTGGGGTTACTGATTATGAATCCAAAGTCGGATTTTAAAAATTCAAAATGGCGGATCCAATATGGCGGGCGAATTTTTTTAAAAACAAACGAATTCGCTTGAAACTCGTTACTCGGAGGTTTTTGGAGTCGCTGATTATGAATCCGAAGTTGAATTTTAAACATTAAAAATGATGGATATAATATGGCGAATAATTTGTTTAAAATAAATTATACATTGTAGACAAATGTTGATCCTGCAGAAGCATTAGAATACCTTTTTATAAATAGTTCTTTATTACTGTTTGAGATAAAGCAGTGATGTTTTAATATCCCTGGTACAGCTGGAGCCTTGTCAAATCTTTTTCTCAAGAACTTTTCAATTTTTTCGTGTTCTTTGCGACTATAAAATAACGTCGTTATATTTTCAAAATAATTCTGCCCCCATTCAAGTTTATTTGGAGTTAATATTGCATCAGCTGGCTTACATACGAGACTAATTTTCGCAGCTTCTCTTTTAAATAAAGCACCAATTCCATCCGAAGCACCTTTGCCGTGAGCTGTCGCATGAACATGCCATTCAGTGCTAACATTAAAATATATATACCTATATATACAGGGTGATTCGAAACTATCGTTTGTCCTTAAAATGTCGTATTCCTGACTTAATTTTGAGACGATTTTTCCTTTACCAAAACTTTGTCCGAAGCTTAGTTTTTGAGTTATTACAAGAAATAGTCAGCGAATCACGGAACGAGTACGGAAGGTAGGCAGGGGCGGCGCGACTCACCGTCCGGCGCGGGTGATTATGTGGGGTGCTCGCTGCGATCAAGCGATGTACGCGTACACACATTAAACACACACAATTACTCACTCATTTATTTTTACCTTGCAGAGATTCAATCTCTTCATACTGCTGATGAATATTTGCTTCATAACCGTTGATAAATGAGACGTTTCCATGTGCGAGAGACACACCGAGTAATAAGCGAGAAGTTTTTTCTTTGACAAATTGTATCACGCATCGACACGTTCACAGATTTACTCACGCACTTGACCGATAAGATTAATAAACAAATCTACCGGTTTATCACTGTTAATTACTACCGATTAACCGTTCGATGACTGAGAATTACTCGAAGAAAGAAACACATTACGCACAATCACATCACAGTAAAAGGAAAACTTCTACTTGATTACATCACAGTAATTAAGTAGAAGTTTTCCTTTTTTTATTAATTGTATCACGTAATCAATACCTTTACGAATTTACTCGCGCACTCGATGAAGAACAATTATAACGGTTAATGCAATTAATTACTACCGATTAATTAATTATTAAAATCACTTTAAGAAAGAAACGCGTTAAATACTTAACTGCACAGCGCACTGTTAAGCCTATTAACACAATGCTCGACGCGGAGACTTCGCGACGACAACAAGCTGTCAACAGGTTATGTTGGTACTAGCGCTGCCGAACGTAAACATGTGACATTATGGAGGATTCGCACTGCGTTCGATTGCGTCTCCATTACGCGTGATTGGCGCGAGACACATGTCTTGTGATTGGCTGAAATCTCCGCGGTACTTACGAAAACGTGTAGCATTACTGCGAATACAAGATGTTCCACGTAGAAATGTGTTGGTCGCTCTGAAAAGAGCGGATTTATCTTTGGTCGCTCTGAGAAGAGCGGATTGGTTTGAAGTCGGAAAAATTTTATAACAGGTGCTCAAAATGACCACCATCCATTCTAACGCAAGCTCTTATGCATTTTAATAAGTTTCTCTCGACGTTCTCCATCATTTCTTCGTCGATGGCCCAAATAGCATGTCGTATCTAAATCGTCGACATCCTGGGGAAGCGTTTTATAAACTTTTTCCTTACAATATCCCCATAAAAAAAAATCTAAAGGATTGAGATCCGGAGATCTTGCGGGCCAACGTATCGGACCGTACCGACCCATCCAGCGTCCAGGAAAGTGCTCATTCAAGTAATTTGTAACAATTCTGGCGTTGTGTGGCCCAGCACCGTCTTGTTGAAACACAATCTTGTTTCTCTCCAATAATGGAACTTCTTCTAAGAAATCTGGTAGATTATCTCTTAAAAGTTCCACGTACGTTTGGCCAGTTAAAATATCTGGAAGAACAATCGGACCAAGTATTTGAGTACCCATTATTCCAGCCCACAGATTTATTTTCCAGCGAGTTTGGAAACTTCTGGGTCGCGTAACTGTGGGATTTTCATCGCTCCAAAAATGCATATTATGCGAATTAAAATGTCCTTCTCGTGTGAATAATGATTCATCACTGAATATCACGCGAGAAGCGAATCTGGGATCTCGATCTACTTTTCTCAGAAAATCTTCGCAGAACGTTCTTCTTGCATGATGATCTCCTGGTTCTAAATGTTGCACGCGTGTGTAGTGAAATGCGTGCAACTTTTCTTCTTTGAGTACTCTTTGTACAGTTCCATAGGATAGATTGAGTTCTCGAGCAACCACCCGAATACTCGTTTCAGGATTATGCTCGAAAGCACGTACAACTTGCAGCATGCGCCGCAAATTTCTCGCCTCGCGATCTCTCCCAGTGTCGTGCATGTTCGGAAGGACATTGCCAGTCTCGTATAATCTTTGAGCTGCTCGAAGTATGACGGGAGCCGACGGATGTCTTGCTCGATTTGGATACAATTCGGCGTATCGTCTTGCAGCTACGTAATACTGTCCGTGACACTCGCCAAGTGCCATCAGCATGTCGTAATATTCTTCGTTTGTGTATTGTACTGCCATATCGTCCTCTTAACGCTTCTAACAATCGAGGGATTATTGATTCCAGTGTCGATCGCTCTATCCTATTTATGCGATCTTCGCGGGGGTCGGTATCCCCTCCCCGCGGCCCGCGACGAATAGCGAGTTTCGCGCGTCGCGTGAGTCCACGCGGCGCCCACGCGACGCGCATCGCGCGACGCGCGAAGCTGGAAGATAAATCTGTGGGCTGGAATAATGGGAACTCAAATACTTGGTCCGATTGTTCTTCCAGATATTTTAACTGGCCAAACGTACGTGGAACTTTTAAGAGATAATCTACCAGATTTCTTAGAAGAAGTTCCATTATTGGAGAGAAACAAGATTGTGTTTCAACAAGACGGTGCTGGGCCACACAACGCCAGAATTGTTACAAATTACTTGAATGAGCACTTTCCTGGACGCTGGATGGGTCGGTACGGTCCGATACGTTGGCCCGCAAGATCTCCGGATCTCAATCCTTTAGATTTTTTTTTATGAGGATATTGTAAGGAAAAAGTTTATAAAACGCTTCCCCAGGATGTCGACGATTTAGATACGAGATTACGACATGCTATTTGGGCCATCGACGAAGAAATGATGGAGAACGTCGAGAAAAACTTATTAAAACGCATAAGAGCTTGCGTTAGAATGGATGGTGGTCATTTTGAGCACCTGTTATAAAATTTTTCCGACTTCAAACCAATCCGCTCTTCTCAGAGCGACCAAAGATAAATCCGCTCTTTTCAGAGCGACCAACACATTTCTACGTGGAACATCTTGTATTCGCAGTAATGCTACACGTTTTCGTAAGTACCGCGGAGGTTTCAGCCAATCACAAGACATGTGTCTCGCGCCAATCACGCGTAATGGAGACGCAATCGAACGCAGTGCGAATCCTCCATAATGTCACATGTTTACGTTCGGCAGCGCTAGTACCAACATAACCTGTTGACAGCTTGTTGTCGTCGCGAAGTCTCCGCGTCGAGCATTGTGTTAACCCTTTGTAACTCATGTTATCAAAAATAAAAAATTTGACAACTATTTTAAATCGATTTACAACTAATAAATTCATGATTTAGAATGTTGATGGAAACTTTGCCGGTTTGTAACAGTAATGTTACACGGAGTTACAAAGGGTTAATAGGCTTAACAGTGCGCTGTGCAGTTAAGTATTTAACGCGTTTCTTTCTTAAAGTGATTTTAATAATTAATTAATCGGTAGTAATTAATTGCATTAACCGTTATAATTGTTCTTCATCGAGTGCGCGAGTAAATTCGTAAAGGTATTGATTACGTGATACAATTAATAAAAAAAGGAAAACTTCTACTTAATTACTGTGATGTAATCAAGTAGAAATTTTCCTTTTACTGTGATGTGATTGTGCGTAATGTGTTTCTTTCTTCGAATAATTCTCAGTCATCGAACGGTTAATCGGTAGTAATTAACAGTGATAAACCGGTAGATTTGTTTATTAATCTTATCGGTCAAGTGCGTGAGTAAATCTGTGAACGTGTCAATGCGTGATACAATTTGTCAAAGAAAAAACTTCTCGCTTATTACTCGGTGTGTCTCTCGCACATGGAAACGTCTCATTTATCAACGGTTATGAAGCAAATATTCATCAGCAGTATGAAGAGATTGAATCTCTGCAAAGTAAGAATAAATGAGTGAGTAATTGTGTGTGTGTAATGTGTGTACGCGTACATCGCTTGATCGCAGCGAGCACCCCACATAATCACCCGCGCCGGACGGTGAGTCGCGCCGCCCCTGCCTACCTTCCGTACTCGTTCCGTGATTCGCTGACTATTTCTTGTAATAACTCAAAAACTAAGCTTCGGACAAAGTTTTGGTAAAGGAAAAATCGTCTCAAAATTAAGTCAGGAATACGACATTTTAAGGACAAACGATAGTTTCGAATCACCCTGTATAGGGGCATTCTCCGCGTGTCGGAGTCCTCTTCTGCCCACTTCAATTTTTGACATAATTCAACCAACTAGGGCTTAAAATTTTTGTTGAAGTGTCTACTTTTTAGTACCATGTGGCCTTTTGTGAAAATTCAAAATGGCGGACTGATACAGCGCCGAAAATGAAAGTAAAAAAATTAATTGTATATTTTCTTAAAAAATACAGAAATGTCACTTGATTCGGATGAAACTCGGTACTAGGGGGTTTTCGAGGTCGTTAATTTCGAATGTGAAGTCGAAATTCGGAAATTCAAGATGGCGGATCCAATATGGCCGACCGAAATGCAGAAATGTCACTTGATTCGGATGAAACTCGGTACTAGGGGGTTTTCGAGGTCGTTGATTCCGAATGTAAAGTCGAAATTCGGAAATTCAAGATGGCGGATCCAATATGGCCGACCGAAATGCAGAAATGTCACTTGATTCGGATGAAACTTGGTACTAGAAGGTTTTCGAGGTTGCTGATTCCAAATCAGGGTAGCGATCATGTAACTTTTTCCCTAGAGTGGAAACGTGAAAAGTGAAAAGTTTCATGTAACTATCTCTTTCTATTGGTGTTGAATAGAAAGAAATAAACTTTTCACTTTTCACGTTCCGTCCTAGGGGAAAAGATACATGATCGATCCCCTGAAGTCGAAATTCGGAAATTCAAAATGGCGGATTAAATATGGCCGCCCGTAATGCAGAAATGTCACTAGATTCGGATGAAACTCGGTACTAGGGGGTTTTCGAGGTCGCTGATTCCGAATGTGAAGTCGAAATTCGGAAATTCAAGATGGCGAATCCAATATGGCCAACCGAAATGCAGAAATGTTACTTGATTCAAGTGAAAAAAAACTGTCGTTTCAGTAGCGCCAAAAACTGTCGTTCTAAGACCGACAGGATAGTTTGAATAATTTTATGGTACCTTCTTTCAAAAATACGTGTTCGTAGCTATAAATTCGTAAAATAATTGGTAATTATTTAGTAATACGGACCACCCTCCGATGATCTTGACCTTGACATATGTTGTCACCCTCCTGAATGACCTTCAGAAGTTTTTAGCCGGCGGTCGTTATTCGTTAAAAAGTTACCCAGTGAACACAGTAATATAGCAGCAATGCAACGGCAATGTAACCGAATATAACAGGTTATATCAACCAAAGTGTTACATGCAACTTACATGTTATTTACAATTTCCAACTCAGCAATATAACATGTTACATAACGTGTTATTTAACTATTACGTAACAGTTATAATAAAATAATAAGCGTAAAAAAATTATTTTTTTCAAAATTTTATTACCATTTTATAACTAATTTTGTTTCTTAAGATGCAGCCTATGATTATAAATATTTTTTTGTATTTGAAAAAAACACTTACCTTGGTGGGATTCGAACTCGGGACCTCTGGATCGTGAGCCAACTGCCTTACGTGGTAGACTACTTCTTAATTTGATGTAAGTGTTATATATAGTCTACATATGTCACAACCAGCGTAAATATATAATTTTTCAAAAATCATCTTAAGAAACAAATTCAGTTTAAAAAGAGTATACGTTATTTACCGATACGGATGGATACCCGGATTATATAAATTGATCATATAAATTATAAATATCTTGTAAATTATTAATAATTATTAATTATAAATTATATATTTTGTAAATTATAATTTTTGCCTTAAGACGAACTAAAAGGCCTCTGCACAATATTAAACCTTTCAAACAAAATATATATATTTAAAAACAGTTAAAAATTTATGATGAAAAGCGCAAACCATTATTAGTTCTAGCAAAATAAAACGATGCAGGGTTTAAGAGCCCGGGCACATAGAAAAACGTAAGCAGTAAGCAAATCAACAGTCTTATATTGTATATGTTATTCCGTTACACCCCATTAATATTACCAGAATATTACTAGTTATACTAACATTGATACAAGCGTGTTACGTAACAATTACACAATTTTTGTTACATAACTGTAACGCCAAAAAGATATATAACAGTTATATTACCTGCATATAACAATGTTAAATTACATGTTACTTCCATGTTATGTAGCCCTTATATATCACAAGAATAACATTGTGATATTACATGTAACTTCCATGTTATATTGCCGTTATAAAATGTGTTCACTGGGTATTAACAAAAAAAAAGTTCGAAAGTATAGCAGCTATTTTGAGTATTGAGAGGCATAAACGACTAATATTACGTTTTTTTTTTTTAAAGCAGAGAATACTTTATTTTGCGAGAAAGTCGCTGCTTTACCAAAACACAACATTTAAAGCAGTAAATTGTTAATCGAATGATCATAGTAAATTTTACGTATTTAAACGCAATTTTGGAAGAATTTTTACATGACATTTTGACATTTACTTTAAAAGAAGCGTACACAAGTGAGCGAAAACGAAATGTCAAAGATAGGTTTCGTTATTTAAATCACGAGGTAATACTTTTATTTTTTGATCACTATATTAAATATGTATATTTATTAAATATTTTTTATAAATTTGTAGGAATTTGGGCGAAATCGACGTAGTCGACTTTACAGCTACAGTGTCTATTTTAAAGAAATGTTGAATTTAAATTTTGAACTGCGTAAAAATTATTAATAAAGTAATAATTATTATAATACATGTATACTATTTTGTCCTGTAATTTCTTTTTTTGGTAAAGCAGCGATTTCTCACGAAATAAAGTATTCTCTGCTTTAACAAAGACTTTAATTTATCAGCAATTTACTGCTTTAAATGTTGTGTTTTGGTAAAGCAATGACTTTCTCACGAAATAAAGTATTCTCTGCTTTAACAAAGACTTTAATTTATCAGCAATTTACTGCTTTAAATGTTGTGTTTTGGTAAAGCAATGACTTTCTCGCGAAATAAAGTATTCTCTGCTTTAAAAAAAAATGTAATATTAGTCATTTATGCCTCTCAATACTCAAAATAGCTGCTATATTTTCGAATCTTTTTTTGTTAATAACTTTTTAACGAATAACGACCGCCGGCTAAAAACTTCTGAAGGTGACTCAGGAGGGTGACCTTGACAACATATGTCAAGGTCAAAGTCATCGGAGGGTGGTCCGTATTACTAAATAATTACCAAATAATTTTTGATCCAAAGAATAGTATACCGTTACCATATGTGAAAGATCTGAGTGAGTCCATAAGTCGAGATTTAAAGAAAGTCAATATCAGTACTCTATACACGGTCCTTAAAAAACTCGATTGCATAATAAAAAGAGAGAAAGACAGGATAGATGATCTCAATCAAACCGAACTAGTATATAAAATAAACTGCAAAAACTGTAATGCAGTGTACATTGGGCAAACGAAACGGCATTTATGTACGCGTCTCAGGGAGCACCAGAACGATATAAAAAAGAATGTCAGTAATCATTCCGTGGTTAACTGTCACAGAACATCATATGGATACAAATTTGACTAGAAAAAACCCGTAATTTTACAAAAAAAGAAACAGACTAAGAAGAGGGAAATAGCAGAAATGTTTTTTATAAAAAAATTCAACAATAATATAAATTTACAAAGAGACACAGAGAAGCTCAACGCTCTCTACGAACGTATTATAGAAGAGACGTAATTTCCCACTTCTTATTCTGTTCCCCCCTCTTGATCGTTTCAAGCATTAGTTGTTTGTTGTTCTCCGTGTCCGCGCATTAACAGTTATATCTCCGACATGATAAGTTCTTTTGACGATTGAACGACCAAATATGCCGTGTCAACGGTCTTTTGTATATTACAATTTCAACGAACAAATTATGTAAGCACTTTATTTATATTAATGGTGGACTATATATGTTACATGTCATAATTATTATTATTTTTTTTTTATTCATAGTTCTAGATGTGGCGTAGCAGGCATTATGTCTAACTATTAATAATTTGTACTTGTGACGCTTGAAAAGGACCTAAACCAAAGTCGAAACGTAGCGTTTTATTTAATAAAGTTGGCCAGTTGGGTCGAATAAAATACTCCAAGCTGAATTCTATTCACTTACTGGCGATATAATTCTCAATTGCTGCTATAATTTCGTATTCAACGATTGAAGAACCACCGGAAAAGCAATTCTGTAAAAGCATGTACGGCTCTCATCGCCTCCTTTCGTGTTATTATTAACTAACTGAACTATCCATTACTTCAAGGAAAAATCGTAATAATAGTTATAACAACCCACACAGAACAAAAAGCTCTAATAGACGTCCACTAGACGTCTATCATGGAGATTAAAAACCTCCATTAGACATCCATGTAACTTCCCATAGACGTCTACTAGGCATCCATAGTTCCGCATTTCACACCTCCATTCGACCTCCATTAGACGTATTGATAGATCTCTTTTGGACGTTGTATAGATTAACCATAGATGTTTAATGGAGCTTTGGTGGATAATTAAAATATGTTAACTAAACGTTTTATAGATTCTTTATGGATATACGTCTTGTTTATAAAGCTTACAACAAATTAGATAATTATTTATAAGTTATATCCAAGGGTTGGGAACGTCTCTTCAAAACGCCTTGCAACCCTGAGGGAAGCCAATAAACACATCTATCTATAAGTTGTATCCAATTATCAAAAATTGCTTTGCAGACCCCTGCTAGGTGATACCAGAGGTATCACTTCAGATGATCTGCAGCAAAGAATTATCGCAGTCAAGCCTCTCACAGGCTCGCCTCTTATACTAGTGCATGATGTTTTTTTATTACGAGAAAGTACTGGCACATGGTAGCCGCGTCGCGGCAGTGCGCGTTACTAACGCTCGCGGTCGCGTCGTTAGATATCCATCAAAGCTCCATTAAACGTCTAGTTAACGTCTATTAATTATCCACCAGAGCTCCATTAAACATCTATGGTTAATCTATGTATATAACGTAATACTTCTAAAAATTGTATAAAAATTAATAATTTTAAATTATTTAAAATTTTACTTATAAAAAGGAGTAATAATAATCGACGCTGACTGGCAATATAGAAATTTTATTATCTCACCTGTGTGAGATAATAAAATTTCTATATTGCCAGTCAGCGTCGATTATTATTACTCCTTTTTATTTTAATCACTGGCGAAGAAAAGGTTTCTTTATTTACTTATAAAACTTAAATATTGATCTGTTAGAAACATTATGTATATAAATCTATTATACATCCATAATAGACGTCTAATGGATGTCCATTATGGATTTGTAGAAGATATCTATGATGGAGACAGTATGGATCTCTATTAGAGATCTATCTGACGTCTACCGTGGAGATAGAGGTCGCATGGAGCTATGGAGGTTGCGTGGACGTCTAATGGATGTTATGTTTTGTGTGGGAACCAATGCAAAACTATTGTTAGGGACTTTTGAAGGTCTCTAAATACGAATGTAATATCTAGATCTTAAAAATAATACCGTAAAACTGTTCTAATCATCCTATCGGTGTTACAGCGACAGCTTTTGGCGCTACTGAAGCGACAGTTTTTTTCACGTGAATCAAGTGACATTTCTGCATTTCGGTCGGCCATATTGGATCCGCCATCTTGAATTTCCAAATTTCGACTTCACATTCGGAATCAGCGACCCCGAAAACCCCCTAGTACCGAGTTTCATCCGAATCAAGTGACATTTCTGTATTACGGGCGGCCATATTTAATCCGCCATTTTGAATTTCCGAATTTCGACTTCAGATTCGGAATCAGCAACCTCGAAAACCTTCTAGTACCAAGTTTCATCCGAATCAAGTGACATTTCTGCATTTCGGTCGGTTATATTGGATCCGCCATCTTGAATTTCCGAATTTTGACTTCACATTCGGTATCAACAACCTCGAAAACCCCCTAGTACCAAGTTTCATCCGAATCAAGTGACATTTCTGCATTTTTTAAGAAGATATACAATTAATTTTTTTTACTTTCTTCATTCTCGGCGTTGCATCAGTCCGCCATTTTGAATTTTCACAAAAGGCCACATGGCATTAAAAAGTAGACACTTCAACGAAAATTTTAAGCCCTGGTTGGTTGAATTATGTCAAAAATTGAAGTGGGCAGGAGAGGACTCCGACACGCAGAGAATGCCCCATTATATATATATATATATATATATATATATGAGTATTTTGTAATTCTATAAACATATTTCTATCCCATCCTCCATGTTTGGAGAATTCTACTAAAACTTGTTTTTTATTGTAATTGTAATCCTAATTCATTTAATTGAACGTTTATACTATTCACAGCCTTTTTCCAATTTCCGCTTATTTTCTATTTTATTACTACCTATAACATACGCAGCTATATCATCCGCAAATAGCACTGAATCAAACTCTACTGTATCCTTATTTATAACATCACATGTATATAAAGCGTATAAGATCGGGCTAAGTACTGCCTCTTGTGGAAGACCCTTAAAAACTCTCCTATTCTGTTCTGTTCTGTGCTGTTTCCTGCCCATTTACAATAAACTCTGTGTCTCTGTAAAATAGCCATTTACTAATAAATTTTAAAATATCCTTTGGGCATTTAAATTTGCTCAATTTCTCTATCAATACATTATATACGACGTTATCGTAAGCCGATGATACATCCAAGAAGGCTGCCAAAATATACTGATCTCTGTACATACCGTTTCTGATGTCTGTCGTTAGCTTTACCAAATTTTCTGCACACGAGCGTCCCTTCCTAAAGCCATTCTGGTCTCTCGCTAGCTTATTTTTTCGTTCTGCCCACGAGACAAGCCGCTCGTTCACCATTCTCTCCATAACTTTTCCGACACATAAGGATAGTGCTATCGGTCTCACTTTCTTTTTGCCTATCTTGTCAATAAACATAATCTGGTATTTTTTCCAATCTTTCGGGAACCAATCCATTGTCCAAACTTTATTGCATATATCCAGTAGTACTTTTCTCATTTCTTTTATCATTTCTTTCAACATTTTATATTCGATCCGTCTCTTCTTGGTGCAGTATTTTTTCGTATTATCTCTTGTCATTTCATCCATAGTGAACTGTCCTAAACATTCTTCCTTATATGATTCTCCGGTTTTTCCTTTCATCTCTGTCTGTGCACTCGGAGGAACTAATTTCTCGATCTCTCTTCTAATTTCCTCTTCCCTATTTTTGTGTATCCAGCTGATCCAATTTATCTTCTTCCTCACATTCTTCAATATTTTCATTGTGTTTCACACGTATGCTAGGATGGTAAATCTATTTATCGACGCACAGAAATAATTGGAATTTTTTCTTTTCTTACTGTTAATTATTTTGACGTAGAACTACGTCTTTCTCGGGGGGTATGGGGAAATTTGGGGGGCACGACTGCAACGTTTTCTAGCAACGTTTTCTTGCAACGTTTTCATGCAACGTTTTCTTGCAACGTTTTCATGCAACGTTTTCTTTTTCTCGAAAAGTATTAAAGAAAAATATACTTTATTATATAGTTTTTGAAAGCTCTCGATGTAAGCTAAATGTTTTCGGGGTTAATTTTTCGATATGGGTTTTTTCTCGAAAAGTATTAAAGAAAAATATACTTTATTATATAGTTTTTGAAAGCTCTCGATGTAAGCTAAATGTTTTCGCAATTTAATAAATAAATAAATGAATGAATAAATGGATGAATGGATTTAATAAATACATAAATGAATGAATGAATGGATGAATGGATGAATGGGTAAATGGATGAATGGATGAATGGGTGAATGGATGAGTGGGTGAATGGATTTAATAAATAAATAAATGAATGAATAAATGAATGGGTGAATCGATGAATGGATTTAATAAATAAATGAATGAATGGATGAATGGATGAATGGATAAATGGATGAATGGATAAATGGATGAATGGATGAATGGATAAATGGATGAATGGATGAATGGATGAATGGATAAATGGATGAATGGATGAATGGATGAATGGGTGAATGGATTTAATAAATAAATAAATAAATGAATGAATGAATGGATGAATGGATGAATAGGTGAATGGATAAATGGATTTAATAAATAAATGAATGAATGGATGAGTGGATGAATGGATGAATGGGTAAATGGATGAAAGGATGAATGGATTTAATAAATAAATAAATGAATAAATGATTGGATGAATGAATGAATGGATGAATGGATAAATGGTTGAATGGATGAATGGATGAATGGGTGAATGGATTTAATAAATAAATAAATGAATGAATGAATGAATGGATGAATGGATGAATGAGTGAATTAATGAATGGGTGAATGGATGAATGGATGAATGGGTGAATGGTTTTAATAAATAAATAAATGAATGAATGAATTAATTAATGAATGAATAAATAAATGGATGAATGGATGAATGGATAAATGGATGAATGGATGAATGGATGAATGGGTGAATGGATAAATGGATTTATTAAATAAATGAATGAATGGATAAATGGATGAATGGGTGAATGGATTTAATAAATAAATAAATAAATTTTTTTTCCAACGCAAATAAAAAAAATAAACAAAAGAAACAATAACAAACCAACTAAACAAACAAACAAAAACAAAAAAATGGGCACAGTAACAACTGTGCCGCAAGCAACACGTAGAACTACGTCAACTGTCACTATTTCATGTTAAAGTATTTGTGATCAAGGGAGGCCAGGGCCCACACAGGGCTGTAGCGCCGAGTTCATCATCAGTGACAGTTGACGTAGTTCTACGTTGTTGCTAAAGCTCTCGATGTAAGCTAAATGTAATACAAACAACGTAGAACTACGTCAACTGTCACTGATGATGAACTCGGCGCTACAGCCCTGTGTGGGCCCTGGCCTCCCTTGATCACGAATACTTTAACATGAAATAGTGACAGTTGACGTAGTTCTACGTGTTGCTTGCGGCACAGTTGTTACTGTGCTCATTTTTTTTCTCGTCTCAGTTCTTTTTTTCTTATATTCAATAAATGAATGTAGGCCCTTTTTCTTTCTAAATTTTTTTAATGCCATCTTCCTCTTTTTAATAGCTTCCTCGCAATCAGAGTCCCACCAAGGAACTTGTCTTCCTTTTGGATTATCTCTGCTGTTCTTTTTGTTCTTCTTATCTTCATCTGTCGATCTTTTTGCTTTCTTCTTATTGCCCGAAATAACCTCAATTGTCTTTCTAAATACTTCTATAAAAGCACGATAGCTTTCTTCTTTATTGATATTTTCTCCTTGTAGTATCTCTTTAATATTCCCGTTGTTTTCCTCAAGTAGTTTACGCATAGTATCATTGAAGTCCTTCCATCTTGTTTTCTTAGTTGATATTCTATTTATCTTCTTAGTATAACTTCCTATTTCTGTCGCTATTCTCATTTCTATGGGAAAATGATCCAATTCCTATGTATCATTTAGTTGTTCATACTCTATGTTGTCATAGTAATTCGCAGTAGTGAATGTCAGATCTAAATTTGAAGAGGCGTGATCCACCTTCTCCAATCTAGATAACGTATCTTCGTTAACGCATATAAAATCTTGATTATACATCATTTCCCATAATCTCTAGCCATTGACGTCCGTATCTAGACAATTACATTTTATGATGTATAATGGACGTTGAAATCGCCTAAAAATATCGTTTGCAGACCTTTATTATCGAATTGAAGATTCCTTCCCATGCGCTCTTCGAGAGGGTGTTTCCCGGTCTTCTATATACTGCTATTACATTTATTTTCTCAGTTGTGTTCTTCAATCGGACTCCTATAATATTGAATCCCTTGTCTACATTTTGCCATCCAAGTATTATCTCAAACTCAATATTATCCTTTATGCAAATTGCCACTTCTCCGCTATTACCAATACTCTTCTTATTATACGTTTTATATCCTGAAAAATCAGAAAAACATATATTGTTTTTACTACACTTAGTTTCTGTCATAATCATAATGTCATATCATAGTCTTGTATCCTTTGCTTTATCTTATTTTTTTATTTTGTATACCTCTACAATTCCAAACCACCACTTTTAATGCAAACATGCTGAAAATTATCATGTGGGAGATGGCGTGATGGTCCAGGTTGTGTACCATCCCGTACCTCTCCTCGTCCATCTTTTCTCTAGCATTCTTTCTTGATTTTATGAACGATGACTCTCTGTTTCCTTGTTCTTTCTGCTAGTTCTAGTTCCTTCTTCCTTTGTAATATGTCTTTCCTAGTCCTAATGGCATCCTCTTGATTTCTTATCATTAGTTCTTATATTTCGGGTCCCTTATCTATTTCCTGTATAATTCTTCTAAATTTCCAATCCTGGTCTGAATAAAACTTTAGTTTCGCAGCCAGGTTAATAACAATGTCTTCTTGTTTGTATTAAACCCTGGAGGAATCTTCTGTGTTAAACTTTCCCTTCTTCCTTGCGGATGTACATCTACTTCCTCCTCCGATACTTCCCTTTCCCAGGTTTCTTCTCTTTGTTTTGCTTCTTTATCTTCGTGTTCTTGTCTAATAGCTAAGCCTCTTTTATCCTTCGTTACTTCTTTCTCTCTGTTGTTGAATCGTCTATAATAACAATTTTTATCCTTATCTCGCATGTGCCTATCTGAATCAGAGGCGGCCCTTACTCTGTAATTTCTTGGTGAAGTTCTTCTTTGAAGATATTTCCTTCATCTTTATACTGAATCACTTTCTTTGACGTTGAAGACATATCGCTTCTATCTCTATCTCTATCTCTATATTCTATCTCAATTTCTCTTCTTGGTGACGGTAACTTCGGCCACTTCTTAGGCTTTTCATACCTCTCATAATCTTGTATCCTGTTCATTTCTCGGCCTACTAATATTCTCTCCGCCTCCTTACGAGATACATTACCCATACAGCACAAAATATTTTCAAAAAATATGTCGGTCGTTATCTCCGGCGCCGCCCGAGCAAAAATTTTCTAAGTTTTCTCGCAGCGTGTGGCTTTCGCTAGAACCAATCGGTACAGCGTCCAAGTTCTGTCGGATTAAACTATAACATTTTTTTTACCGCGAGAGCTATAATTTAGCAACCCATATGCGAATGTCGGACTTCTGCCAGAGTTGTCTGCATGGCCCAGAAGTGGCACAATATTGGCTGCCAAGACTTGATGGGTGGTACTGCCCCAGTACGGATAAACCGCTAGATCAGTATTGTGCCAGTCTCGGTGACCAGTACTCCCATCCAACCATATTCTGTTCCGAGGCGAGTCTCGTCTCAGTACTGACCGTGTATAAGGCCAGAAATGATATTGTTCTATGGCCAAGAGTCGGCTCAGTACTGGGCATGTATTGGGTCAACTTAGAAAATTTTCGCTTGGCGCCAAAGGTAACAACCGGGCGAAAGCAACACGCCGCGAGAAGACAGCGTTTTGCTCGAGCGGCGCCGGAGGTAACAACCGTGCGAAAGCAACACGCCGCGAGGGAACTTAGAAAACTTTTTGCTCGAGCGACGCCGGAGGTAACGACCGCGGCGCGGAAGCAACACGCCGCGAGGAGACTTTTCGCTAGAGCCCACGCCGGAAGTAACGACCGCGTTCGTGCCTCTCGGTTACAAGTACCCCGAATTATGGTGTCATTTGTCTCGCTTCGCGTCAACGTGGCGTATCGTCGACCCCCGAGACCGGTTGCCGGATATTCCGTACGGTAATCGAATTCGCGTCGTCGTCGCTCTCAAGTACCGATGGTCAAGTCTCGATATTTCGCCTCCGGCGCCCGTAAGCGATCGTGCGTAAGACCGTGCGTCGCCGATCGCTCGGCCGGCCGGTTGGGTACTATAAGAAGTGCAGTGCGCTCGGCGAGCCGAGCGATACGTATGGACGTGCAAACGCGTTGCGCTTGGTCCGTACAAATGTGTAAAACGTTTGTGGAATACGGCGTTATCATGCATGTTGTTAACGTTATATTAATATTATATTATGTTAAATATACGAATTTCATGTTAATAACACAGGCACACAAAAAAGTGTTTTTTTGGCCGAGACACTACACTAGTGTATTCCCATGTATTTTTTCCCGCTGAATCCAAATCCGAAGTCAGAATTGTCAGATTGGCTTAAATTTATGACGTATCCTGAAATTGCACAGGCACACAAAAAAGAAAAAATGTTTTGGCCGAGACACTACACTAGTGTATTCCCATGTATTTTTTCCCGCTGAATCCGAAGTCAGAATTGTCAGATTGGCTGAAATTTATGAGATAACCTCAAAAAACTGCTCAAAATTTTTTATAAATTTGAACCAATCTGACAATTCTGACTTCGGATTCGGATTCAGCGGGAAAAAATACATGGGAATTCACTAGTGTAGTGTCTCGGCCAAAACACTTTTTCTTTTTTGTGTGCCTGTGTAATTATTGTACATTAATTGTAATTGCGTTATTATTTTTAATATTTACCGGTTATTATCATTACACGATTTTTGAACACTATAAAGATATGTTATATAGGAGTATAAACAACAAGAAAGCGTCAGAATCAAAGGATTACCACACACACTAGTTTGTTCGATCATCGATGTCAAGCGACGTTAGGTGCGGTATTGACTCGGATGGGTGACCGCGCGGCTGTATGCACACACGACATATACATAATAAATGTATTTTCTTTTTTTTGTTTTTCTAAAATTCTTAATTCACAAAAGCATAACGGCATATACCTTTAAATGACTTATATTTATGTCATTTTAGGGCATTTTTAAAATGATTATGAACATATTTTATTTTTTTAAACAATATTTCTAAAAAATTTTACAAATATTGAATATATTTATTTGCAATCTTTTAAAAATATTTTTGAAAATATTTTTCTGACATGATCTGACAGACATATAGAAACATTCTAAAAATATTTTTGTAAATTATTTTAAATTATTTTAATTTTCCTAAAAAATATTTTTAAAATATTTAAAAAACATTTTGTGCTGTATGGGTATTGTACCTCATTATCACATTAATATTTTTATTCTTTTCATAGACTGTGCATGCTCTATAAGTGGACCTATACTGTCCTCCGCAGTTTCTACATTTTGTCATTCTATTACATTTACCATGTTCCAAGTCTCCACATATTATGCACCTTTCCTCACTCTTACATACAGCTTTGATATGTTCAAACCTAAAGCACTTGAAGCACTGTTTTACAGCCGCTATGTAAGGCCTAATTTTGATTAATGTCCTTTTTCCAAATAGATCTATCCTTTGTCTAACTCTATCTCTTTTAAAAGTAACAATTATGTTTCCTGTATCCTCTTCTATCATTTTCTTGGTCTCTTCCTCTACATGCAACCTATTGTTTCTATTTCACTGTGATCGTTTATAGAATCCCAGAGATCCACTACGCTGTCCGGCCAGTCCGCAATTACGTCCACAAATTTCTTCCCTCTTTGCTCTATATTGGCTGTAATGCCCATGTCTTCCGAAAGCCGGTTCACTATCTCTAAACATATATTAGCTTCATTACATTTATTAAACTTACATAGCGCTGACGTATAAGTTATCATCATAATTTCTTCCGGAAAAATTTTACTTCTCGTTAACATTTTCCATATTTTAAAATAATTCTTACCTCTTTTCGTTTGAATTCTATCATTTTTAAGCTTCAATACTAACTTAAAAGAATCGCTAGAACTTTCCTCAAACTTATCTTGTCTCTGGCCCGTAATCTCGGATGCATCAATTTCGCTCATTTTCCTCAATATTACCATACAGTTAAGGTATTTCTCCTTCCTTGCTACCTGCATCCTTTTTTCTTCTTCCACCGTTTTTTCGTTATTGCGATGACCTTCGCACAGATACTGTTTACGTTGTCCCGCTCAGTCCCGCTCTTTGGCCGTGAAAGCCGACGTTTGCATGTTTTCTTCTTCCACTTCCATACTCGACGCTGATTCGTAAATCGACTCTTCCGTGCTGAGAAACGCTAACGCTGATTGGTTGTCAGCTGCATCTTTCTTGTCGCTGACTATCATGGCCGTCTCTTCTTCGTTTGGCGTCTCTCGGAATTTAGAAACAAAATTGTTTTTTTACGAATATTTTCATCAAAATTTATTTAAATTTGAAGAAAATATTCACAAAAACATGCAATTTTGTTTCCAAATTTAATTGAATTTTGTTCAAACTATATAAGAACTTTAGATGTTATTAATTATTTAATAATAATTGGACAATAAATTAAATAATTAATTCAATACAATTATCTTAATTTATTAAAATCAATTTTATTGTATAAAAATAAGTACAAAATTATTTTTTTCAAAAAAAGTGCCAAGTACACACAATGTATTTTATAAATCCAAAAATCCAACCTAAGTGGTAGTAGCTTTATTTCTCCTTAACAAAATTATATTACAAAATTGCGTTACCTAACTTAACCTAAGTGATATGTATAAATCTAAAAATTTAAACTAAATGATAGTAGCTTTAATTTCTCCTTAACAGAATTATTATATCACAAAATTGCGTTATTTAGCTCAATGCAAGTAATATGTATTCTAAAAGTATATGAAATCTTTAAATTGCGCCAATTACAAAGAGAATATTTATATTGCTTTGAAAAATAACACAGGCCCACAAAAAACAAAAGTTGTCTGAACAGAATACTCCACTAGGCTATCTTTATGTATTTTGACGAGCTGAACACGAATCCGTCGTCAGATTAATCCCAGCACACATGGGTTTTGAGTAAATCACGAAAAATGACTAAAAATCGTGAAAAAGCCAATTAAGGGATATCAGCAATGAAAGAAAAATTTATTTAGATCGGATCAAGCCTTATCCTCACGTATTTTGACGCGCTGAACACGAATCTGGCATTGATTAAGCTGCCTGACACCCTTTACTCGAAACCCATGCGTGCTGGAATTAATCTGACGACGGATTTCGTGTTCCCCTTACGAAAAAGTAGTACTAGCAATCAGTACTCAGTACTGAGAGATCAGTACTCGTAGTATTGAGAGTATTAGTATGTTAATACTCATGAATACTGCAGAATGATCAGTACTGTATCTGTCAGTGCTTACAGTACTGGCAGTACTACAAGCAATAATACTCATTAGTACTTCAAAGTATTGAAGTGGTCAGTACTTTATCAGATTAATATTCGGTGTACTATCATGATAGTACTGCCAGTACTATAAGAAACTAATAGGCACAGTACTGATCATTCTACAATATTCATGAGTATTAACATACTAATACTGTCAATACTACGAGTACTGATCACTCAGTACTGAGTACTAATTGCTAGTACTACTTTTTCGTAACGTATCTTGGAAATACTAAATTAATAAAATACTAAATTAACACACTAAACTATCAATATGACGTTATTTTGATATCATCTTGATATCACTTTTTGTTCTACTTGGATAGTACTGCGTAAGTAGGGAAGACTGGGCTCCCTTGAGCCACAGGGTCCAATGTGACAGTGCGAGTTTTCTGTATTAACGTTTTGCAAAATAGTGACAGTGGGTATGAAAACTTTCGTTTTCAAAACATATAACTTCCATCAAAAAATGATGCCGAAATAAGCATATATACTTTAGTTAAAGGCAGATATGTCATTGGAGCCTTGCAAAGTAAATTTTTACTTGTCATAACTTAGGGGAGACGCGGCTGGTCTAGTGGGTAGAGCGCCAGATTCGTAATCCGGAGAGCCGGGTTCGAGTCCCGCTAGGCCGATGAAAATTTTTCTCAGTAAAACGCTGCCCCCCCCCCCCCCATCTAGCGGATAGATCCAATAGATACAGTATCCCCAGATGGAAACCTGAGCTCCGTCTTTCGGAAGAGACGTTAAACCGTTGGTCCAAAGGAGGAAATAGGAATGGAGGAATAGAATAGGATGGAATAGTGAATAGGGTTGGGTACGTCCCTTCAAAAACGCCCTTAAGGCCCCCTCGGGGTAAATAAAGTAATAAAGGCATACTTGTCATAACTTTTTGATATGTATGGATTTCTAAGGATTCTACAGTTAAAAAAAAATTATAAGACGTTCGTCAGGATTTAGGTTCAATACCAACGTGCGCACAAAAACGTTTAATTGTTCTGTATCTGAAATATTAGGTTGGCAACTAAGTTCCCGCCGTTTTTTTAAAGGTTACTAGACACTAAAGACGCGCGCTTCGCGCGCGCTATTTAGCTTTAACATTACACACAACTGTCAATGACAGCTGCTCATGCTGTATGCACAGCGAGATAACCAATCGGCATCGCGGAAAAGAGGGAGCAATAAACGCGATATATTCGAGTACCGACTTTGCACGCCTTTTTTTAGAGAGGAACATTCCGCATGTCATTTGTCTATGTTTTATTTTTTTCAGAGCATTAAAATGGAATGTCAAGTTGAGAAAAATGAGCATTTTCGACACCTCCTTCTTTTTGCTTTTAATCAAGGTTCTAAGGCCGCAAAAGCTGCTCGCGACATTTGTGCTGTGTATGGAGCGGGTGCCATAGCTGAAAGAACCGCTCATGATTGGTATGCCAAGTTCAAAAATGGAAATTTTAACCTCAAAGACGCACCTCGTTCTGGCCGTCCAGTTGAGTTCGATGAAGAGCGATTAAACCAACTTTTGCACGAAAATTCGCGTCTAACGACAAGGGAACTGGCACAGAAAATGGAATGCTCCCACACTGCTATAGAGAAGCATCTTCACTCGATGGGAAAGGTTCAGAAGGTTAAAATTTCCATTTTTGAACTTGGCATACCAATCACGAGCGGTTCTTCTTCTTCATCTAACGATGTTCGTACGCCGAAGCGCGTTTACCGCAGTCTGTAACGCTTGCACCGCCACGGATTTTGACGCAAGGTCGCGCAAAATTCGTCGCGTAGCGCAACCTGAGACTGACGGTGACGCGGTTAACAAACTATACGTGGATCGGTGCGTTAAAAGTTTGACAGATCAACGGAAAGAGTCAGACGAGAAACTTGCCTCGTTCGAGAAGGACGTGCGAGCGTTACAGACTGCGGTAAACGCGCTTCGGCGTACGAACATCATTAGATTGGAAACGGCTAATGAACGATGAAGAAACGGTTCAGCAGAAACGACTACGAAAGGCGACGAGTGAAGAGAAGCAACG